>JADDOH010001963.1:0-185361 GCA_016648135.1 Agrypnia vestita | reverse complement strand
CATATAAGTAAAAATAGATAAATACATAAAAAATAATGGAGAACAGTCACTGTTGCATAATTAGTGTCTATCTTTTATGCATTGGGGAGTCAAGCCGGTTTCCTACAATATTAAATCTGGTAACAAATTCTAAAAATAATTTCTAAAATAATTTCTAAAAATAATTTGCAACGTCTGATTTCGAGCCTTTTTTATGTTTCGGCTTAATAAATGCCGATTTCCAGATATCTGGTACAAATCCATCATTAATAGTCATATTACTTGGCAAGTTGAATGACTTAGATTTTGATTTAATAAATGACCAGAACGTTTTTGGGTTACGTACTACAGACTCCTCTATTTTAGAGATGTAATTCAAGTAGCACTCGTTTTCATATTAATATATCATATGTATTAGGTATCTATGAAATAAGTTTAAAAAGTATTTATGTATTTTGAAATTAACGGAATTGATTTACATTGATCTCTTTAAATTTTTTCCAGTACCAAACGTAGATGACATTTTCAAGCAAGTTTCCATATTCAAAATATGTAAAGAAAAAACCTTACCTAAACCAGGAATATTTCAAACTTATGAGAAATGGAAACCAATTCATAATGCCTAAATGTAAAACAACCCAAATGCAGCATCACTATATTTATAAAGCCATTAATTACTATAATAACTTACCTCTCCAGATACGATGCATCAGTAACCTCTCAGAGCAAATCAAAAAAATTAAAAAATTTCTAAAATCAAACTTAAATTCATAAATCATTTAAACCTATAGCTTTTTTCAAAATAACTCAAAATTTACCTTTTTTACTGTATTAATAAATAACTTGTATACACTATGTACCTATATATTATAACAAGGAATAAGAACTGTGGCTCCTTCTTCAGACTCAAGAGCTTCTCTTCACTGATGAGGTCTACATGACTACCAAGTATTTTAAAAAAATGTTTAATCTATTATGTTATATATAAGAACAGTATTTGTACCGTAAATTAAATAAATAAAAATAAATAAAACAAAAAATTTATTATTTACTTATGTTAATTTAGAAAATATAAGCGCGATCGGTACGTTGCACGCGAGATAGGCGCAACATGCATTAATAGGATTAACTGCAAATGATATTATCGTTAAGCCTCGGGTACAATACGAGCGGCGAGCATCACAGCGTTAATGCGCCAGAATAGTGAGGGGCGCATTGGCGGCATAGTGAGCTTATTTATATCATGGCCGGCACCTCTCGTATCCGAGGCCTTAATTCAGCAAAAAATATCGCTAGCGAGAGGCGGCAGGTAGGATTGATATTTGCTGAACGATGAAAATGGAATTTCCACCAACACTAATCGTTTTAAAAAAAATGATTTTAGACGGGCCGAACAAATGAAAACTAGTTCACTAAAATGAACTGTTCCATTCGTTCGTTCAGAAAAGTGAACTGTTCATTTTTGTACAGTTCGTTCGTTAGCGACCCACCTCTAGTAGACGTCGGTGGTCGTCACAGAATAAAGAAGATAAAGAACGCGCACTCATAAAGTCATGAATTCTATGATTTTAACAGTTGCCACCTAGCGACCGTCACATACATTTAGCTTGATTTATTTATATATTTATGTGTTTAAATTAATATTTATTCCTGAAAATGTAAAGGTTTTAAAATAAAATACGATAAATTTGAATTAAATATTTATTTACATCAAATCCGCCAATTCCATAATGAATATAATAAATTTTACAATAAAAAACATTTAGTATATGTTACATTAAAAAAATTTGATAAAGAATTTACTGAACAAATCAAAATAAAGGAAAACAATGACTTATTATTTAGTGATTATACCAAAATATAGTAGTGAATTGCAGAGTATGTTTCTTATCTATAACAAATCGTCGCTGTATATACAGGGTTATTTGGAAAACATTAAAAACCTCGTAGGACTATATTCCTGCCTTGATTATGAGTCGAAAATGTACAAGCTATCATGACCTAATATCAATAGTTATGGAGATATGCGACATCAAAGTTTGCATTTTTTTCAATATTTCTTACTTATTTATTGTAAAACGTTATTATTATATGGAATTGCTGAGTATCGCTGAAAGGAAGACGTTTTCGTGTTTGCAGTGCAATTATTCTTGCTATCGGAAGTCATCCTTAAGAAGGCATGCTCTTACGCATTCTGGAGAAAAACCGTTTTCATGTTCGCAGTGCAATTATTCTTGCACTAGGAAGTCATATTTAAAAGTACATTTGCTTAACCACACTGGGAAAAAACTTTTTTCATGTTATCAGTGCAATTATTCATGCAATACAAAATCATGCCTAAAAACCCATACTCTTACGCACTCTGGTGAAAAACTATTTTTATGTTCGCAGTGCAATTATTCTTGCAATTATAAGTCAAATTTAAAAGTACATGTGCTTAACCACACTGGAAGAAAACTTTTTTCATGTTCGCAGTGCAATTATTCATGCAATGCAAAATCAAACTTTAAAAGTCATACGCTTACGCACTCTGGTGAAAATTTTTCATGTTCGCAGTGCAATTATTCTAGCAATCGTAAGTCAAATTTAAAAGCACATCTGCTTAAGCACAGTGAAAAAAAACTTTTTTCATGTTCGCAATGCAATTATTCGTTCAATACAGAATCACACTTAAAAAGACATACTCTTACGCACTCTGGTGAAAAACTATTTTCGTGGTCGCAGTGCAATTATTCATGCAATACAATATCAAACTTAAAAAGACATACTCTTACGCACTCTGCTGAAAAACTGTTTTCATGTCCGCAGTGCAATTATTCTTGCAATTATAAGTCAAGTTTAAAATTACATGTTCTTAAGCACACCGGATATAATCTTTTTTCATGCTCATGAAGTAACACTTTCCATGCCACGCTCAATCGCACCTAATAGAGAAGATGATATGCTTGCAGTGTAATATACGTGCTATCTTTAAAGCACGTTTGCGTAAGCACACTGGTGAAAAAGTTTTTTGTCTTTCACCACTCATTTATTCGCAGTCGCAAATCACAGTTAAAAATAATATATTTTCACGCACTTTATTTTTCAGTGTTCTTATACCTGCATTTAAGACTACCTCAGAATTTAAAATTTTGATTAGATCACAAGAATATTGTATATATTTTTAAATATTCTTAAATTTTCCAAAGAAAACTATTTACTTATTTCAATTTTATTTGTATGCTTATAAAGGAATTGAAGTCTTGAAAATACTGTGAGTATATATATATAATTAAAAGGTAAAACAGTTTATGAAATAATATTTTGAGTGACATTCCAGTTTAAAAACATATATGGTATAAACATTAATAAAAAGACCTGACCCAATCATTTTTAGTTTCTGGCGTTATAGCGGTCCTGGAGTTCGGTGGTTTTCCATGTGAGGGGTTCCACGGCCGATTTCCATTGGGGTCACAATACAGCTGTGTGATTAGATCGGTCTTTTTTTTTTTTATTATTTTTTTATTTATTTATTAATTTATTTTTTTTTACATCTCAGACCCACAAAACATCACATTGATATTTGTCTGTAGGTGCATCAATACATATATATAAATAAATTGTATTTACCAGAAATACATTCATATTAATTAATTACAATAGATCTTATAAACTCAAATACAAATCTATAATACAGTGAAACTCGCTTAATAAATTCACTTTTAATAAGTTCTCCCGCAAAATAAGTTTAAACTTTGCGGTCCCGAAAAAGTCCCTTACAAATCGCATATTTTATTAGGCTTAATACGTTTCCCGCTTATTTTCGTTTCTCGCCTAAGTAGTGCAAATATTTTTAGCTGAACTCAATTTACCCATACAAATAAATCTTCATAATACGTTTTTCGAAACACGATATTGGTATTTTGTTTGATATTCAAAAGAAAAAATTAAATGAGTCCAATAAAAAAAGCCACTTCTTTTATGGGTTTTTCCATTACCCAAATGTGAACAAGGGTAGTAAAATTTTATAATAGGGTACCTAATAAATATTTTTCAAAGAAAACAACAAAAGTCAAAATTCTAACCAAAGAACAGCCGCTGTAAATCTAAGCAAATATTGCAAAGACAATAATCCGGATAATCCTCACAATACCAGAGCCGCACCCGCAATACAAATATTATTTACTTTCATATTTAACTTCATACAAATATACCTACTTAATTGTATAGGTGTCTGAAAAATCCAATTCTTGGAATTGCTTAAGAGGCCGTAAAAACCCGATTCGCAACTAATTACTAACGAAGACCCCGTCAGATTGTTTCTTAGAAAGTTCTTTCATTTCCTAGAATAAAATATATAAAGTGCATTAACATTCCTACTGTCATTTCTACGCTTGTATTACTGTAATTCGGCTTAATTTCGGAAATTTCAAATATTCAAATGCTTCCAGTAATTTATTCATAGTAATTAATTGTATGAATAGATATTGTATTATGTTTATCATTACGTGTGTATAAATATATGCAATTAATCAACAAGTTTTAGGCAAATTACTTCTGTTTTTTCATAATACTTGATGTTACGCACAGAAACAAAAAATGTAAGGGTGGTCCGCCATTTTCGCTCTAGAAGCCGAGAATGTAGGTAGGTAGCGTCGGTCCGGACAAAATACAGCGCGGGCGTCTCGCATGCAGCAGAATATTTCGCCGTGAATGCGAATTTGGCGGTGTCATAAAAGTTCTAGCGGATGAAAAAACCCTCCAGTATTTAAATAGGCTAATAAAACAATTAACCCAAATAGATCGCAAAATTCACAAAATGGGCAGCTTACAATAGATAATTCTTGCAGAGCCATAAAAGTAGTTTGACAAAAACTGTACTATTTGAAAAGGCGAGACAATAAAACTTAATCCCCAATATAAACAAAGAATGCTTGGCTTTCAAATATACTCGTATAATACTCGCAGAGCCGCATTGGTGTTACTAATTTTTTAATTATTTTCATTCTTAACTATGCAAACATTCTTAATTGACCGAAATATCCATTTCTGAGAATACACAATTGCATTAGCAGGTGCACCTGATAATTTGCAATTCCAGAAGCCCTTTCGGTAGGTGCTACTGTAATATTTTGTTTCATTTTCGTCAATATTTAACGTCCAAAATATACCGTAATTTAATTAAAATTCACAAGTATTTATATCAATTATACTCTTTATTTTTAATTATTTATCGGATTGCCTTTCTTCCTGGGTCTATTTCGCTCATTAGGGTCATTAAAATCATTCAATATCATTTCAAACACGTGAAATAACTGCCGACAAATTCAGTGAAACAAAGGCCAGCGCCACACTGCGGTTTGCAGGTTTAATATTTTTACTTTGTATTTCGCTATAGAAACAGGGCCTTATAAGATGTTGCACCGGCTTAAATTAAAATGAAATAGATACTTTTATTGTAATTGTAGAATACAAGTGAAAGGTATCCATCCGGGGAAGGGTGGGCCGTTGTAGTTGGGGTCTAATTCAAATGTTGAGCTCTTGTTGGGACAATCAATTAATAAAATGAGACTTACAGATAAAGTCGATATATTCACGGAAATATACAAGGCCGCTATAGCTTAATTGGATAACGCGGCTGCCCCGGATAGGAGGAGGTCCGTGGTTCGAATCCCGGTTTCGACAAATTGTCGAAACGCACAATATTATGTAGGGTGACGCAATCTCTTCTAGAGAAGTAATTTACTTAGACCTCGAACAATACTTTTTCGCCATAAGAAATTAATTTTACCGCAACTCTAAATGAATTTTACCGCAGGGCATTGTCGACAATATTTTTATTATACTCGAGCCATCATAAGATGGCATTTTTGACAGATCGTAATAGTGTTGTGACACACTTCAAATCATTAACGAAATAATTCAGTCGAAAAAAAAATTCGTCGCACGGTGTGAGTTGAGAAAGTCTTTGTACATAAAAAAGGTTATAGAAGAATAATTAATCACATTTTTCTTAGATAAAAATATTTACTTGAATGTTTCAATCTGATTCATCCCCATTACTATCACTCTCCATTGAACTATCTTCGCTGCTATCATTTCCTAAATTAATTATAATATCATTATCTAAAATATTATCGATTCTAATATCTCTTTCGTAATCTTCCTTTATTCGTCGCACGGTTCTATTCACTACATTAGCCCAGTCTGTTTGAGTTGTACGTTGACAAGCTTCTTCTAATAATTTTAACATTTTTGATGTCGTAAATGGAGGTTCTGTATTATGCCTTGCTGCATATCCCTTGATTTGAGCCCATATCAATTCAATTGCGTTGTATTCGCAATGGTAAGGTGGTAATCGTATTACTTGGTGCCCATATTCCGAGGCGATTTCATCAATGACGTACCGTGATTTTGCCGGATGTTTTGTTTTAATAATTGAAGTAACTCCGCTTTCAACATGTCCATATTTGCATCTATGCCATTTTTTTTGAAGCCACGCAACGATATCAGCTTTCTTTTGGGACTGAGCAGGCGGCTTATCGATCTTCATCGAGTGGTACGGGGCATTGTCCATTATTATTATAGATGGTTCGGGAAGGATACACAACATTGTGGTAAACCACTCCGTAAACTTTTCTCCGTTCATTTCTTCATGATAATCTCCAGTGGTTTTTGATACAAAAGCCATCAAGGATCCTTCGACGAATCCATTAGCGGTCCCGGCGTGACAAATTATAAGTCTGCCTCCTTTTCCAATTGGAACTTTAGACGTAGATGCTGCGGTGTCATCGGTCCAAGAACGGCTAACTGTATGGTTGGCATTAAGCCACGTCTCATCCATAAACACCACATTTTGCCAATCTTCTATTTGGTTCACATTTCGTAAAAAAGTACACCTTTTCATCACGATATCGTTCCTTTCCATTAATATCTTGCGTTTATTACACTGCCTGTACGCAAAACCTAGCTTACTCAAAATTTTTGATAGTGAAGATTTTCCACCGAAAAATAAACCAGCTTCTTTCAGTGATTTCAGTAACTTTTCCTTCGTTGGATATTCTTTGCGTAAATAAAATTCATACACATGTCTTCGGATGGCATCACTATCAAAATTATCGATGCCTACGATTGGTTTTGATCGTGTTCTCTTTTTTGGCGTACGAAGAGCATTATCATCCATACCAGTGTCGCCAAATTTACTCTCCCATATGATGGCTCAGATAAAACATTATTTATTTTAATTTGTACTTTAAAATATCACATAAAAGGATTCATTTGGCACATTTAAAAATACTTATGTATTTTTGCTTCCTCGCCTCTTCGAGGCAGGACATTTACATTAATTCCATCAATATAGCGGCCATTCTATAATGGTCCGCGGCGCTTTGCGCGGTTTTTTAATGATTTTATCCCCATCGCGCGAGCTTTCCTGTATATCCAAACCACAAAACATGAATTTTATTCAATATTACATTTACAAATGTCTTATCTAGTTCTTAAATATTTCATTCTTAAGATATCTCATTAAATATTTCATCAAACTTAAATATTTCATTGTTTTGTAGCCGTTTTCTTTGCCCTCTAATAAAGCCATAGAAAAAGATCATATTTAGATGGCACAATCGATCTGTCAGATTTGTTGTGTTATTTTGGATACTTATTCTGCGTATTCTACGCATATTATACAGACAATCAATATCCTATAACATTTTGAATCATTTCGTTCATTCCATATTTAATGTTGATGGACATCACTACTCTGGCGTTCGCGCAATAAAGTATAGCATTTGTCCTCCAATGTTTAGCTGCCGTTAATTACGAAACTTCATGTAAGTCTAAACGTCAAAAGTGCCATCATACAGTGGCCGTACTGTAAAGTAAATAAAATATTTAAAGAATTTATAAAAAAAATGTAAAAAATCATAATTACAAACTGTAACTAAAGAATCTAGGTATCACTCAGTATTTTGCCTCCCCTGTAGTGGCTTAGGAGGTGTTTTATCATGAGCGATATACTGTCTTAAACTATCCAATTTACTCTATTTTTTCTGACATGAAAGTAATCTAATTTTCGTTTCAAAAAATGCATTTAAGTAGGTACAGGGTTATTTGTAAAAAATTAATAACCTCGCAGGACTATATTTCTGCCTTGATTATGAGTTGAAAATGTTCAGGCAGCCATTACAATAGTTATGTAGATATGTGACATCGAAGTTTGCATTTTTCTTCTTCTTTTGTAAAACGGTGGACTATCATTATGGTAACTTATATTGAATTTGAAAAATTCATTCCCTTTTAATACAAGTTAAATAAATTGATAAAAACATTTGAATTCCAACAAAACACTCCAATTGGAAGTTTTGCCGGGTTTTTATCATTTTATTTAACTTGTACTGTTACCAATGAATTTTCGTAATAGATATAAGTTACTGCAACGATAATTTACCACTGAATAAAAATGAAAACTCTGAAATTGCACAACTCCATAACTATTGGATATTAGGTCATTGCTGCTTGAACATTTTCGTCTCATAATCAAAGCAGGAATATAATCATGCGAGGTTATTAATTGTTTCCAAATGACCCTGTATAGAGGAAAATAATCCCTTATTTTAACATTATCGGAAAATATAGAGTAAATTAAACAGTTTAAAATGTACAGATTCGACAGTATACTGTCGACAAATGTATTTCTCTCCTCTTCTAAAACATGTGCTCACCTGTAACTCTTGCTTCGATGCTCCGACCGCACGCGCCCGATGTAAATTTTAATTCCTCGATACATAATAGGTAAGGTCGCCATATCCTAGTCTGGCCCCGCACCCTCACTTTGTAATAAAACTCAAACATTATAAAATATTGTGTTTAATTCAAAACAATTGCTTTCAAAACAATGAACAAGAATAATAAAATAATTAACATACAATCGAGGAATGATCCGTACATTGTTATATACACGTGGTCACCATTGCACGGGCCGCACGGCACTGCGACGATGCAACCCCAGTTTCAACTGTCACGCCGAGCCGTTTGCCATCAGCTCTTCACCAACATAGTATTTCCCAACAGAAACCCTACCTACTGTCAAGGAAGTTTAACCTGGTCCATACGCTGCTAAAATGAAGATGCGCATTCCAGCGCTGTATACTAGTGATGCTCAAAACGTTATTTTAATCAGTTATTTTTGGTACAGTTATTTGAAATTTGTATCTGATTGTACCGATGATTGATAACTAAAATATAATTGTTGTCTGGTAAAGCCGAACAGAGAGAATATCGTACATCGACCCTACGCTACGTATCCTTGTCACTCGCGCACAATTCGACTGCCCCAACGAACGAAGGAGTAACTCAAATAAATCGATTTTTCAGGCGGACACTTTTAAGTTTCGTACCGGATTTCTAATTCTTTTTTGAATCTTGTCAAATTTTTTTGTGTGTGTAGGTAATATTAAAGACGATCTCACTAGTAATTGAGATATTTTATTATAATTTACATTCCTACTTACTTCGTTATTACATGGAAGAAAAAAGGTTAACTGATTTATTAGTTTTGTAAAATTCATATTTTTATCTGTTAAATATTGCATTTGAGATACTGCTGTCTTTGCTGTAGGTAGGCAATCATGGCCTAAATCTAAAAATGGTACTAACTCAAATACCTAAAATATCGAGTTACTGCCTCGTTCGATGGGGCAGTCGAATTATGTTTCTGTCACGCTCGCTCGATATGCCTGTGCGAGCAACATAATTGTAGGCGAGCGACAAGGATACGTGGCGTAGGGTCAATGTACGAAATTCTCTCTGTTCGGCGACCGGGCTTTAGCGATTGTCGCCTGTCGAAATGCAAAACATCAGTTGCCAAACACCGACACAATCAGATACAAATCTCAAATTACGGTTACTGTGTCACCGGTTAAAATACCGTCTGTAGACTTGATTTCGAAGTCAGATAAATGTGAATATTTTACATCTTTTACCGATATTATCGATGATTAAAATGATAGTTCCTATGCATGTAGGTGAAAATATACGTCATTGAAGATTACTAATTTAAAATGTACGGAATTTTAGATTTTACGCATCTATCTCTTCCAAAATCATGTTTCTTATAATCATTTTTTTTAATAATTATATAATTCTAATAAAAAGTCAATTTATTAATCCTACATAATCTCAAATTCGGTACATTACAAATGAATAATCCTCGATGACTGCAATTTAATTTTTTTCGAATATTGCTGCCTTTGCTTTTATACCCCGCTTACGTTATAGGTATCAATTTGTGTAAAAGCGTAAAAAAATGATGTGCGCTGCGCTCCGCGCACCTCCTCCCGTCTCGACAAGCAACATACTGAATAAATAAATATATTATGAAAGAATACTTAAAATATGAAGTCTGTGTTGAGTATACCGTACAGCGCTGGAAAGGAAAGATCAAAAATATTCTCACAACGGTGCCGTGCGGCCGAAAAGATACAACATGGTGTGTGTGCACGGTAATACATTTTATTTTAATTAGTGACAACATCTCCGCCTCCCCATCAGGCCGTGGAATACTATTTGTATTAAAAAATCTAAGAAACACTTGTATATTATAACCATCACATTTCCTACACTCCGCCAAGGACAATTCTTCACCAAACTGCGCGAAATTACAAAATCGCACCCGCAACCTATATTCACTACCACAATGCCGTTATCGGCAATCTTTGTAGGTATCTGAAACGAGACATGGAATCCGTGTTGCGCTTACCACCGCACTTCCGGGGTACCGCCCGCGTAAAATGGATTCTGCCGTGAGAATGCAATTTTATATTTCGTCTTTTATTTTATACAAACTAATCGTAACGTCTCTACATTTACTAAGCTAGGCTTTAACACGCCTTCGGGTGACCATTAAAGATTAGAGAGAGAAATATAAACAAGTTTCAGAAAGTGTCGTAAATCACAGCACTGCCGACTCCGACTTGACCTCACGGTCCGACCACGACCGATTTCATGCTGGCGAAAGGCAAAGAAACGCTCTTTGCGCATAGTTCTCAAATTGGCTCAATCTGGATAATCCCTAAAATGTATCCAGTTTGCATACGCATCCGACACCGATGATTCTCTCTCGCCCCAGACGCATGAAGCGCACACTTTTGTTACATTATAGATGTTCACTACAATGAACAGCGTTTCTGTAATGAATCTCGATGTTCGTATGTACGGGCCACCGGCCGCGCCATCGGCACGCGAGGACGGGCTGACTTGTTGAACGTACAGCCGCGAGAGAAACCAAGTGTCGTTTTGCTGTAGTGCCGGACCCTCGCAATAAACAGGAGAAAACAGCACAGTTCATAAAAAATAATCCGAGTCTGCTTAAAATACCATAAATTGACAGGTCTCGTAAATTACAAGCCTCAAGGTTGTAACATTCATGATTGCCGCACACGATACTGCTCGATAATACTCGATTACCTCATCGGTAAAAGGAAGCGATAGACGGAGCGAACCGATACTGTGGAAACAATTTTTATTTTAAATTCATCTCTATAATTAATAATTTTAGAATATATCATAAGATTATTATTATTATTTAATAAAATTAAACCTCGCTTTTCAAAATTATCGATGGACTGCTGCCGCCCAGCGAATGCAATGTTACGTTCCGCCATTTTGTACAGCGGCATAAGGTACCTAATTTGCAATAATAAATTTGATTCTTTTTACAATACGACGAGTCCCAGATGGTCAGCCAGACACAACGACTCCCGGCTCGCAACGACGAGATTCGATGTCGACCGAACAACACGAATTTCATCCAATTATGATTGTAAAAACTATTTTAACGGCAATGTGTCAACATTACATTGTGTCGGCGATTCTGGGCCGCGACATTTTGCTACACAACCCGGGCCGGGAAATGGCTGCACGGACACACAATCAATTGACATTCTGGTCAGATTCAGAGACCGGGATCGCGTCACGGTGCAGAGAAGAACACAACTCCAATACTGTCAGACTCGCCCAAGATTGAAATAATACGAGCGTATTGGACCTGGTACACAATATTTGGAGAATTATCAAAGTACCTTCTCGAAATTTTTGATTCTGTTTGTCGGGCCGTGTTTTGGTGAAAGGCACGCATTATTCTCACGAGGATGATTTTTTTCGCAACTATTTAATATGGAATGCAGATGTAATACAGATTGGAAATAGCAAGAGGTATCTCTCGACAAATAGACAATCAGCAAAAGCGACGTGCATACTCGGATCCCCCGACACTCGATCGATACGACATCGTCAAAACTGTCGATTCTTTCCGAGAGTGCGATATAGCTGCGTGTTGAGTAAAAACAGGCCGCAGAGATATTAGATAGGCGAGTTATTATAGAATTAGTACAGCGAGCTGTGTAATGGTCAACTACCGACCATCTGATGATGATGATGATGACGATCATCGAGCTACGACAGTCGGACCGCACCGGAAGGCTTATAAGAACAATTTTAATATTGAACTGGAAAATAGCATTTAAACATTTGTATACAAAATATTATTAGTGGAATGTGAGAAATAACGGCTACTCCGAGACGTTTGGACGGTATCGCGAATCACTTGACCGAGCGCCGTTTCATTTCCCTACAATACAATTATTATTATTGACGCAACCAACGCATAACGTGACAAGGCAATACTCGAGACAGCTCAAATTAAGCAATCGCGAGCTCCGTCAGACACTCGGTCAAATGAAGAACAACATTGTCCATTCCCGCGCCCCGTTCTGTGGAATATGACCGCTCACACCGCGGTCGTATCATTATCACGACTGTCCCGTCCCGATAGCCGCCGCGCGCCCGGCCCCGTCGGCTATCGACTGTAGTAGTAGAGGGCCAAGGCCTGGCCCAGGATGGCGAGCAACAGGACGGCCATCGCGATGGTGGCGCACGGCAGCCCCTGGGAGGCCTTGGCCGGGGCCTCCAGCCTCTTGACGGCCGCGCTCACGCTCACCAGCGCGTCGCGCTGCTCCCGGAGGGCGGCTTCCATGCGCAGGAGGGCGGCCGCCACCGACTGTTGGCTGCAACACGAAACAAACACAGGGCACATCAATACGGGTCGGGAGTCGGAACTCAAAACTCCGCAATGGATTTCGAGAGACGCTAATGATATAAAAACATTTGCCACGGCGTCTCAAGCGGGACAAAGATCATGTTAACGGCGTAATGACCTTCGCAAGTTAAGGGTCACAACAGATGAACAGTGAAATCAGGGTTCGAAATAATCCAATTTTTATAATAAAAATCAAATAATCGGATTTTTTGATATATATCCGATATAGATCAAAAATTGGATATGTATCCAAACTTTTTTTTTCTCCATTTTTGCACACGTCGATTGATACAAACTTAAAATAATAATAATTATTATTATTATTATTGATAATGGGCAGGCAGCTTAAGCTGATAGGCCCATATCACTGTCTCTCATTTGAATGTCCAGCCTATTCTTAAACTGATTGACACTGGCTGCAGACACAATGCCTTCAGGCAAACTGTTCCACATATTGACCACTCTGTTGCTCAATGCATGCTTTCTTGGGTTACACCAGAACCGAAACTTATTTAACTTCAGGTGATGTCCTGATGTCAGGTGATAATTAGGAAGTTTATTTTTTTATTTTGTATATGAATTATTATTTATTAAATAAGTAAATGAATTGCATACTGAAAAAAGCTAATATATGCAATTATTATATATAAGTTATAAAAGTTGCTCTTTCTAATGTATTGTTGTGGGTGTTTGTTTCTTTGTGTGAAATAAAAAACGGATTATATGAAACAAATTAAACTAAAAAATAATTCTAACACTTTTTAGCGCCATCTAGTAACGACCGCAGACATTAAAAAAAACAAACTGTAGCCTTTTTTAAAATACAACTAGCGCCATCTGCGGAAAGTTTTCTTGGATATATATTGCATCTCCCTGAGAGTACCCAGAAGATCCACTAGATAGGAGACCTTGAGCCTTTCACACTGTAATACCAACTCCCGGCAAAACTCTTTTATATATCGCTCGTCTTATTTGTTCAACTCTATATTCAGCGACTTGGATCTTTTCAATTCATCGATCTATGAATTTAAAACTCTTGGATATTCACCTCGGTCATAAACCTTCTTTTTTTTCCTCTTCTCAAATCCATCTTCTTTCTTTTGAACCGGCTTCGTATATGTAATTTTTTATCTTGTATCTTTCTTTAATTAACATTTTTTCTTTTGCCCAGACCTCGTATATATATATATATATATGCATATGTATTGATCAGATATCTTAATGCTATTCATATATCTTTTGCACTTCTTTTTATTCTTATCTCTTGTCCTTTTTACTAAGTAGATTTGTCCTTTCCTATCCATTCCTTATTCTCCTTTTGCCTCTAATTCTTTGACTACCATAGTTTGTCCATAACTTAAAACTTTTGTTTTTTTTTGGTTTTTTATTCTATAACTCAAGTTATTGTTGCTTTATGCTAAAACACAACAGGTTAATTCTGTGGAAACTTGTAAGATGGTCTCTATACTGTTCAATAATCATGTATAATCTCTTTATATGTACTGTTAGTTTCCCATAAATAAATAAATAAATCCAAAATAAAAATCGTGCCATAAATATCGTGATATATATCATGATATATATCCGTGGATATATATCCCAGAACCCTGAGTGAAATATCTATAATATATCTCGATTAAAACAAATGGAGTTGTAGATGAGTGCAGAACCATTCTCCGAGCTCGCTACGTTCACTCCGCCATGTCAGCGGCACAGCACAGCATGACGCGGGCTTAGCGAGACGCGCTACAAGGCATTGAGCGACAACTTACCTCTGCGATGAGGTGCGCGTGTTGTGATGCGAGTTGGTGGAGTCCGTCTCGGACGCCGAGTGCTCCGTCTGCAAACAGCGAGTCGGCTCATTATTTTACACAAAATAGTAAACACCCAAATGACTTTAAAATGTTTCTCGAGTTCTCGGCAATACGCACAATGGAATACAGTAGAATCTCATTACAACCAACCCCAACCGAATATCAAAATTAACACCCTATAATCAATTTTAATAAAGCAAAATTACTTTAGTTCTGTACAAAGTAAATTACGGGGTTTTGTGAATTGATTATGAGTCGAAAATGTTCAAGCAACCATGACCTAATATCAATAGTCATGGAGATAAGAGACATCTATGTTTTCATTTTTTTTTCTTCAGTATTTGTGACTTATTTTTTGTAAAACGTTGGACTATCATAATAGTAACATTTCGAATATGAAAAATTCATTCAAAATAACAAAAACCTTCAAATTCCAATTGGAATTTCTGCAGGGTCATCATCTTATTTAACTTGTATTGAAACAAATGAATTTTTCTTAATCGCTATAAGTTACTGTAATGATAGTTCAACATTTTGTAAAAAATACGACAGAAATATTGAAAAAAAATGTAAACTTTGATATCGCATATCTCCATAACTAAGGCAGGAATATAGTCCTGCGAGGTTATTAATGTTTTCCAAATAATCCTGTATTTTGTTATTCCATTGGGGTTTAATTCGTATTTTTATTTTCCACTGAATTAGGCATATTTATTGCTTTTATATATTTTTTAAATAAATTTGTTTTTTGCCTTATATGGCTAAATATACATTTTCACATATTTATTATTTTTTTAGCTATCTACCATTTATTAAAAATAAATTTAAAAAATTTCTTTGCTTTTCACATAAAACAATTATATTACATGACTTTTAATATTATTTCTTTTAAATGATAATTGTTATGATATCATATATAGATCATCATATATATAGCGTCACCTCGGGCTGCGTCCTGGCCTGCAGGCCGCTCCGGCTGGGGAGGGCGTGCGCCTGTCTCCGCAGCGTCTTGATGACAAAGTCTTCTTCGTACTCCAGCACGTCCACCGACTCGTCCCACGGGCTGAAACACCCCGCAGTTACCAATCAACTAATGTAACAATCGGACAGGCCTCGTCTCCATGCACGACTACATTTTTGATGTTTCTGTTTTCGGTAATACCGGTAATAGGACTTTAAGTTTCATTTCAAATGAGAATAAACTGACTTCATGTACATATACCGAACAATCGGTTGTCGCTGATTGCTAGCCACCGTACTGTAAATAAGGGATGTTACGAATGTTCGCATTCGTATACGCGGATGATTCGCATCGTTTCAAACACTCGCATTCGCATCAAACAATGCGATTGTTTAGCGAATGCAGGTCCAGACAAGTAGGAGTGGGCGGAGCTTTGCGGGTCATCATCGCCTGTTTGTTTCTAGTTGTCACTTGTCGATGAATCATTAAGCAGGTATTGTGATTAAGTGAATTAACAAAGTCTCGAGTTGTGGGTTATTTTAAGCTAGGATAAGTTATTATAAATAGTTATTTAGAACTTTATTTTTGTTTTATGGCGCCGGGGAAGAAATGTGAAATACGGCGATATTTCACACCTATTCATTGAGAATGCGAAGTGTAATATTTGTGAAAAAGTATATTCACGCGTTGGGCGTACTACTTCGGGGCTGCGAACTCATTTGGAAGCCGTTCATGCCGAGGAGTTGGAATTGTTAATTCGTGCGGAAACAGAGGTCCAGGCTTCTAAAATGATCATTCCTCCGGAAACGCCACTGAAAGAGGCTTCTGAAAAACTGTATAACCTTAAATAAATAAATCGATGATTAAAATCACACCTTGATATTTCTTTTTTGCCCCTTCTAAACATTCAAACACTCGCATTCGCATTCGCGAATGTCTAAAATATGACATTCGTAACATCCCTCCTGTAAATGCATAAATATATTTTGACACGTCTTAATCTAGAAATTAAACATCAAAAATATACTTGCCTGCAGAAAAAATAAAATTGATTTAGTATAAGAGAATGTATTGCAGCTATTTTTATATTGGCAAAACTTAAAAAAAAAATTAAATTGTAGTCACTGAGCATTTGAGATGTCTAAACAATAACAATTATTCAGAATTTGCATATCATCTCATATAATCTAATCAATGAAAACTTGTTTGGATGTTAACGGGATTCGAACCACGGATCTCCTCCTATCCGGGGGAGCAACGTTAACCAATTACGCAATAGCGACTTGGTACATTTCCGTGAATGTGTTGACGCTATCTGTAAGTCTCATTTTATTAGCGGATTAACATATATTATCCATTTTTTAGAGCAATCTACTTTTTCTGGTGTAGTAACTGCCGTTAGGGGACGACAGAATTAACAAAAATTAAAAATGAATTAAAACGGTTATTTCTGGCATCCTCTAGCGACAGTTATACATAGTAACCGCACCAGAAAAAGTGGATTGCTCTAAAAAATGGATAATATATTATGATAATCAATTAATAAAATGACACTTACAGATAAGGTTGATATATTCGCGGAAATGTACAAAGCCGCTGTAGCGCAATTGGATAACGCGCCTGCCCCGGATAAGAGGAGATCCCGAAAATCCCGGTAGCAACAAAAAAATTTTTTTGTTGGTTTGATTTTTCTGTGTGTCTTTCTAATTGATTGATAAATATTTATAGAAGTTTGGATGTTCTTACAATGGAATTGGTGAATGTTACATTGTGCAGAGTGATCACTTAAGCCAGCTCATACGGGTTGTTAGCCCTGGGGCGTCGTGTAAAGAGACTTGCGTACGCATTTGGCATATATAAATAGCTTTGAATAAACTGACCAAGTTTTACCGCAATACCACTGAAGCAAAAGGGTGAAACATGATATATGGGACGAGCGGCGCACTCACGTGAAGTTGTGGTAGTTGTACTGGTAGCTGGTGTGGTTGGCCTCCGCGCCGTGCGACTGTGGGATGCTGAGCCCTGCGGAGCATTACGACATACGGGATAAGATGGGCCCATACACAGGGTGCACCAGAGCTAGCAGCAGAAACTAGGCCAGTAGATTCCTGACTATGTTATGAGTCTAACGTGTTCAAGCAACCATGACCTAACATCAATAGTTATGGAGATATGCAGTATCAAAGTTTGCATTTTTTTTTCAATATTTCTGACTTTTTTTTTGCAAAAAGTTGAACTATCATTACAGTATATTATGTCGATTATGAAAAGTTCGTTTGCTTTAATACAAGTCAAATAAAATGATAAAAACCTTGCAAAAATTTTAAAAAGAATTTTTTACAAGGTTTTTGTTATTTAATTTAAGTTGTATCGAAGCAAATGAATTTTTCGTAATCGATATAAGTTACTGTAATGATACTTCAACTTTTTGCAAAAAATAAGTCAGAAATATTGAGAAAAAAAAATGCAAACTTTGATATTGCGTATCTCCATAACTATTGATATTAGGCCATGGTTGCTTGAACATTTTAAACTCATAACATAGTCAGGAACTATCTGCCAAGTTTCTGTTGGTAGCTCTGGTACACCTGTATAATTGTGCGGTTTCAGTAGGAAAATACACATATCAGAATGTACGAGAAGATGTATGAATGTGGCTGAAGCAAAAGTGGTGTGCCAGGATAGAAGAGTGTGGCGTTCAATCGTCTCTGCCTACCCCTGCGAGGAAACGGCGTGATGGCTCGATTTGACTGGATCTAAGTAACAAATCTGATGCACGCGTTACGGCTAGAATTTTTAATCAACTTTTATTAAAACAAATTATTTGATTAATATTTGTTTCCCAGAATATTTACTAATGCACAGCTTTTTGCGGGTTACTTATTATCAATGTGTCTTATCTGTGTCGTCCTATAATTGTGGGAGACATATAACTACTCTTTTGTATTCTTTTCTCACCGTGTATTTGTGTCTTCCTGTTAGATGAACAAGTGAATAAAGTACATACAATCAACAAAGAAAAAAAAATGTGTTTCATTGTTGAAGATAAACTTTTTCATGGATTGCTTGACAAAATTTCCACCATTATATATTGTTTATTAATTTAGCATCAACTTTTTTGAATGGCATAACAATTTATATACAAATAAAACACTTGTATAATACCACTTTTGAGTTTAAGTTATACACGATTAGTTTCTCATCTTAACCCTCCTCTGTCGGTACCTAAGACATTTTAGTTTACATTCTCGCCTGTTGATGAGAACACGTGTAGTTCTTGAAACTAGTCGTGTGTAACTTAAATTCAAACGTGGCCTTATAGAAGTACAATGCACTAATTTGTTGAATTATCAACACGTTCAGAGCCATTAGTCCATTTATCGGGATGCAACTTTTACTTACAATTAAAAATCTAAACATACGCATGAAGGGGTTACAAAGACAGTTAAGAAATTTAAACATCATATTTATGGCATTAAAAACTTGTGCTTAATCGAAGGATTTTTTTTTTTGACTTAAACTTTTTTTTTATAAATAATAAATGAGTGATTTTTTCCCTCAAAATTCATAACTAAGCTTTCAAAGACCGCCATTTTGCTAAATTTGAAAAAAAAAAAAAAGCTTCGATCAAGCACAAGATGAACTATTGAACTACTAATTTCTTTTTGTTTCATTAAATTTAGATAAACCACTAAGAAGCACTGATGGACACCGCGAGGCACTACTTGCAAAACAGGGGTCGAGAATCGAGATTCTATCGTGGTCCAGTATTAATAATTTTATTTGAAATTTTCGGTAAAGTTACTTAAAATATAGTGTAAAACGTTGGTATGTATTATGTATTGAATCAAAACATTAAACCATTCAAAAAAATTTTTTGAAAATGTCTGTACTACGCGTAATACACGCCTCTGACTACACGTAACCCATTAACAAAATCAAAAAATAAATATGGGAAATGGATAATTATGTATGCAATACAGAACTAATGTGAAAACAAATATAAAAGGTAAATATTTGCTAAAAGGATCTGGTTATTTATAATATTTAATTTATTATCGACACTTGTTATACTTTGTATCCTGATCGAGGGACTGAATTTTAGTGATTTGTACAAAGTGTATTCTTGTTATTAATACAAGTAACGTTACCACAAAGTCATTTAGCAGTTATTGAATAAAATAAATAAAGCACACTTTGTCAACCACGTTTGACATTTGCCAGGATTGTTGATGCATATCGCAGAAACTTATACATACAGTAAAACCTCGTTAATTCGAAATTCAAGGTACAAAAAAAAAAAAATCGCAATACAATTGCGAATTTCGCCAAAAATCGTAAAACTCGTGAAAAATGTCGATAATTTAGTGAAAAACGCTGTATTCTTGCATATTTCAAGAAATCATTTTGAAAACGCAATATTTATTATGCTATACAAAGACCGCCACATTTCTATTACTAAAGTATCCGAAATTAACATATCTGTTGTTCTCACTTGCGAAAAAATCAAAATATTTTTTTCAATTTCCTCAAATTTAAAAAAAATTCAAATTATGTGAACTAAAATGTATTGATTTATGTCGCAAGGGGCTAAAAATTATTTCAAATTACTAATAATCGGGGTTAACTTACTATGAAATTAGCAATTTGGGACATGTGG
The DNA here is from genome assembly GCA_016648135.1 of Agrypnia vestita. Classification (NCBI taxonomy): domain Eukaryota; kingdom Metazoa; phylum Arthropoda; class Insecta; order Trichoptera; family Phryganeidae; genus Agrypnia; species Agrypnia vestita. The sequence goes on along the minus strand of JADDOH010001963.1, from coordinate 164,872 downwards.
GTTTTAAAAATTTTGAATTATGGCAAATCTCGAATCATTGGGGTTCGAATTAACGGGGTTTCACTGTACATGAATGAGTACATCTCGTCTATTCTGTGTTAGGACATCATAAGGCTATTGTTGACCTGAGGCTGGGGGAAATAGTTTTCTATTTAAAATCAAAGATGCCATTCGTGTCGGTATTTGTTTCTGATTAAGGCGGGAGGTGTGCGCGACGTACCGTCGGTGTAGAGCGCCTTGCTGAAATAGCGCGGCTGCCACTCTCGCCCTCCCGAGTCGCGCGCCCGCTCCCGCTGCCCCTCCTCGATGCAGGTCTTCTGCTCCGTGGCGGCGACCTGCGCAACAAGGGAGTGCTCTGTACTCGACTAAGGGTGCCAATTTAGAATTCGACATCATCGAAAATACACAAATTCTAAATTTATGGTTGGTAAACCTCCATAATCCGCTTGCTGGGAGTTGTCCAATTTTGATGTCACTTATCTCCGTAACTGTCGACAGTTTTTTTCTACTGACTACAAGACATACTCTATTTATTATTTATTTATTATTTTAGTACATACATTTCATGAATTCAATACAATACACTCACACATATAAACGTTTCACTCCCCATAAAAGTACTGACACTCAGGCTTATGGGAGGAGTAATCATATCAGTTTATTTCATGGATATTGAATTGTAATAAGTTAATATTAATGTCAAGTACATAAGCAATGATAAAAATTTTGAGAACAAAATAAATAAAAAAAAAAAGTGAAGCTCAAGGTAATTTCAAGAGGATTTTTTATAACATTTTCTTAGTTCATTTTTAAATGACGTAAGGTCTTGATTTTTTTTTTTTGTTTTTTAGGTAACGTTTTGAATTCTATACAGATGTTTTATGGGCCTACCACACGCACAAGTATCACCACACTTTTGCATGCGCCTACCGGTTTGTAGTTTTTATTTTTTATTTAAAATATAATGGAAACCTAAGAGGTTTATGGGTAACATTTTTACATGATTCAATAAAAGAAAATAATAATAATATAATTTAGATACAAAGTAATTTTTTTATAGTTGGCCGAGTTTTAATATTTTTGTCACATCTGTTTTGAATTTGTCAGTGGTCAGTTGTGGCAGGTCATTGTACAGCTTTAGTCGGTATTGTCCTGTTTTGGTGATACCCGCACGGTATTCGGTGTACCAACCGGTATGTGCATGCAGAAGTGTGGTGATACTTGAGCATGTGGTAGGCCCATTACTGTATAATGCAAAATATATATTTTTGAAATATAATTTTGAATACATCAATTCTACGGAATAAAATCCGCATTCCAAGCGGGGCAACGTGCAACGCAAAGTAATGTGTTCCCGCACGCACCTGGTCCTCCCTGGCGATGGCCTCGCTGACCTTCCTCCACAGGCGCGGGCTCTCGAACTCGGCCTGCCGGTCGGGCACCACCAGCTGCCTCTTCAGCCTCCGCGTCTTCAGCTCCGCCGCGTCCATCAGCAGGCTCTCCTCCTGCAAGGACAGTAACTCGGTGATCTCGGTGAGGAGTGAGCGTTGCCCCGCGGGAGCTCCGAGGGCAGACTCACCTGGGTCTTCTTGTCCCTGATGTCGATGCGGCCGTCCCAGTGCCCCTCGATGGTGGCCACGGTCTCCTTGAAGTGCCGTATCCGCCCCGACACCATGTTGATGCAGTCCGAGCCGCCGATGAAAGGCTGAAACGAGATTTGTAGATAGAGAAAGTGAGATTTGTACAAGTTGAAAATGGAGCTTATTTGTGTAGCCGAAGCATTTTGGACAGATGAAGTGTGAAAGATTACAGATTTAATGAGAGCGTACTAGAAACCCTAAGGTGTTTTTTTAGAAGTATGGAACTTTAAATAACCTAAAAATCGCAATACTTTGAGTTTGTCCTAATTTTTCAGAACAGTACTGGATTTTTGTCAAAGGGACATCATTAATCAATCAGTGTACATTATAGATGTCTCACAGAGACGAAACTGTATTTTTAAGGGAGAGTAGGTATAGCGTTGAGGATCCTTGCAACTCACATGTGAAACGTGGCGTGTAATTTAAATATATATACAACTTTCAAAAATTAATACACATGGTATTCTATCATGGGTGAAAATGGCGAACGTTGCACATGTGTAAAGTGATCGCTTGAGCCAACCGTACGATAGGTCGCAAGTCCTATGTACACCCAAAAGACTTCTATACCTACACTCCCTTAAAAGTACAGTTTCGTCTCTGTGAGACATCTAGAATATACATTGATTGAACATAAAAATCGGCTTTATTGAAAATTACTGCTTAAAGTTATTACTGTCTAAAAGTCAGAGTTGTTTTTGACAGCGAAAAAACCAGAGTTAAGGCAAACAGGCGCGAATCCGAGCATACACAGAATAATCCGTTTGTTAAATAAGCTAAATACAGACATTTTGTCAACTTACTGGAGTTAGTTATTAATTATGCCTGATGATGAGAGGGACCGCTCCTCTTCAAACAATAATAGTGATAATAAATATTAGGTCCTTACATATGAAATTGGCGTTTTGCCGTACTGGCAAATTTGATTTCAAATATCTTCTCTTTAGTTAGGAATTCCAAATCCAAATTTATACAGCTATTTACTCATGTATTTGTGTTTTGAAAATTATAATTCATTTGTTTTTTCCTCAATTGTTTTTTTCTTTGCGTCACTCAGTTTACAAAATGAAAAACTTGAAATATCGCGTTATTTACGAGTACGAGTTCCACCGTGGCACCAGTGCTGCAGAAACGGCTCGAAGGATTAATGATGTGTATGGCGACGGTGCCGCAAAAGAAAACACAGTGCGTTTTTGGTTCCAACGTTTTCGTTCTGGAAATTTCGACCTGCAGAACAAGCCCCGTGGATGGCCGAAGACCAAAGTTGATAATGAAGAATTGAAGGCTATTGTGGAAGCGGATCCATCGCAAACCACATCCGAGTTAGCTGCAGGCTGCGGTGTTAGTATAGATATAGATGTTAGATGTCTATTGTCAGCAACTGCAAACCATGATGGAAAAGCTAGCTGCTAAACAACCGAGGCTGGTTAATCGCTCTAGGCCACTGCTGCTTCATGATAACGCTAGACCACACACTGCACAACAGACGGCTACCAAATTAGAGGAGCTTCAATTGGAATGTCTAAGACATCCACCGTACTCTCCGGACCTTGCCCCAACAGATTACCATTTTTTTCGAAATTTGGATAACTTCTTGCAAAGGAAAAAATTCAACTCCGATGGGGCAGTCCAAACCGCCTTCAAAGATTTTATTGATTCCCGTCCGAATGGTTTTTTTAGTAAAGGGATCGATGAACTACCTATGAGATGGCAAAAGTGCGTAGATAGCAATGGTACATACTTTGATTAAATAAATATATTATAATAAAAAAAAATCGGCTGTATGTTCCTCCCATACTAAACACCAATTTCATATGTAAGGACCTAATATAATCCAACATGTGTAGTATAAAGTTTAATTTAGTCTCAATTAAAATAATCATGTTGCAACACAAAGTGACTGCCAATCGATCAATGATTTTTAAGAGTTTCGTTTGATCGTATCGATGTCAAAACACACTAAACAAAAATCGCAAAACCCATGAAAAAAGCCATTAATTTCGTGAAAAACGTCTTTATTTTTGCATATTTGAAGAAATCATTTTGAAAAAGCGATATTTATTATGCTAATATAAAGACCGCCACATTTCTTTTGCTAAAATACCCGGCATTGACGTACTTGTCAGTTGTGAAAAAATTTAAATAATTTTTCATTATTCAATTTTATAAACAATTACAAATCAATTTTATCAATTTAAAAAAAATTAATTCTGCGCATTTCTTCAGTCAGCAAGCACTCCTTTCTTTATCCTGTCCACCGCACTGCAGCCAGCATTTCTAATTTGTCCACTCCTCGCTCTATCGACCAAAGATTTTCCACACAAGCACCTTAGTGACCGCATTTCCACTGCATTTAGCCTACTTTCGGGCTTCAGTTCCGTACATCAGAGTTGGCACTAGAGTGCCGTTATGTACCGCTAGTCTTGCTTCTTTCGACAGGTTCTTATTGGCCATAATGGCATTTAGAGCACCATTAGCTTTGTTTCCCGCAGTCACTCTCCTTTTGATATCGTACTCATCCTTGCCGTCTCTACTATACATACTTCCCAAGTACACAAACTCATTCACTTGTTCTAAGAATTTGGTGTTTACAATTACATCTCACTTTGTCATTCTTTACGTTTGTCAAGACAACTCTTTTATTTTCTCTACTGCAAAAAACAGAGTGTCAGTGTCATCAGTTTTTGAATCGTTGAAAAGTGAAAAAAAAAGCCATCTAATGGTACATAAAAAGTGTATTTTTTCTCATTAATTTAACCGTTGTTATACGAAGTCGGTATAACGACAGTTCCGATTTGCGATCGTAGAACAATGCAGCATGTGTAAAAACGTCGTTGCACTGCGCTGACTGTATTTGAGGTTTGAAAGGTATCAACTTTAAATAAGTAACCCAAGTTTCAAAGGAAAATCTTTTGTAGTTATCGAGCTATGACATAAAGCGTCTTTATGTAGATAAAACTTCAAACCGCTCTCCTGCAAACTTGGGAAAAATCACATGCGATTATGACGATACGCATGTTAATTTTGAGATTCGCCGTTAACTTTCCCAAAGACAAATAAACAAATGAGAGCAGGAGGTCTCACCTTGAGCTTGAAGTCAACGTCGGCCGTGTAGTCCGTGGCGGGGCAGTGGATGGTGACGCGGCCGCCGAGCTCCATGGACAGCGTGCCGAGCAGCAGCCCCTTGCAGTGCGCGTACGGGGACGTGCAGAGGTACGTCTCGGCCAGCGGCAGCAGGGCCACGCGCGCCAGGCCCTCCAGGATGGCCGACGTGGAGTTGCCTGACGCAATCGTTACAAGTTTACCTCGCAAATTGTACACAACTAGACCCCTTCTTTAGGCGAGAGGACCGAGACAGAGCGGAAGTACGTTCCCCTTGCGTGTATTTTATAGGTCTTCTCGTTTTCTGGGATATTCTGCGTGTCTCTACGACCTTCCTGGCCAATGTTTCGGATCCCACTGCAGGGCGCATCATCAAATGAACCTGAATATATGTTGAAATATATTCAGGTTCATTTGATTCAAAATATATGTTTGCGTAATACATAATCAACTGTAAAATGTCACTCTATGATGGAGGAAATGGTGAACCTCGTCATGAGATAAAGAATACTTAAACCTACCGACGACAGGTCTCTGTATCAAACATAATAATTTTGCTGTCTGTCTGTTTGCAACTTTCTGTAACGTCCGTAATCTCATTCATATTTACGGCTAAAATTTATGTAAGTAGTGCTCGGAAGTGGAAGGTGGCGCCTTACGCCCATAACTACCACAGCCGTAGATTCCTGACTATTTTACGAGTCTAAAATGTTCAAGCAGCCATGGCATAATATCAATAGTTATGGAGATGTGCAATATTAAAACTTGCATTTTTTTCAATATCTCTTACCTATTTTTTGCAAAAAGTTAAACTATCATTACAGTAACTTACATCGATTATGCAAAATTCATTTTCTTCGATACAACTTAAATAAAATGATAAAAACCTTGTAAAAAATAACTTTTTTCAATTTTTTATCATTTTATTCGACTAGTATTAAAGCGAACGAATTTTTCATAATCAACATAAATTACTGTAACGATAGTTCAACTTTTTGCAAAAAATAATTAACAAATATCGAAAAAAAAATGCTAACTTTGATATTGCGTATCTCCATAACTATTGATATTAGGCCACGGTTGCCTGAACATTTTAGACTCATAACATAGTCAGGAATCTACCGGCCTAGTTTCTGCTGCTAGCTCCGGTACACCCTATATTATTATATATTATTTATATAATAAATTAAGCGTGGTTTCGTTTACAGAGTGGAAGTTGATGATTAACACAATGATTTATATATAAACTGTATGCTCTAGAAATACTAGTCATTAATAAAGCAATCAAAAATAAAAATAACCTAATAAACATTCAAATACTTGCGTCATCCCCACTGTTAAAGTAAGTATTATTGTATGTAAAAATTAATTACTGTTGTATGTGTCAATAAATAACTAACCTCTCCCTCTCCGTCCTCTTTTACTTTCGATTTGTCAGCCATATTGATTTACAATTAGTTCTAATATTGCCTCTGAAGATGATGGTTGTGTCTATCGAAAGCGCTTTGGCTTATACAGGGTTATTTGTAAAACATTAATAACCTCGCAGGACTATATTCCTGCCTTGATTATGAGTCGGAAATGTTCAAGCTATTATGATCTAATATCAATAGTTAAGGAGATATGCGACATCAAAGTTTGCATTTTTTTTCAATATTTCTGACTTATTTTTTGTAAAACGTTGGACTATCATTGCAGTAACTTATATCGAAAATGAAAAATTCATTCCCTTTAATACAAGTCAAATAAAAAAATAAAAACCTTTGAATTCCAATTGGAAAACATTCCAATTGGAATTTTTTCAGGGTTTTTATCATTTTATTTAACTTGTATTGAAATGAATGAATTTTTCGTAATCGATATGAGTTACTGTAACGATAGTCCAACGTTTTAGAAAAAAATAGTCAGAAATATTGAGAAAAAAATGCAAACTTTGATGTCGCATATCTCCTTAACTATTGATATTAGGTCATAATAGCTTGAACATTTTCGACTCATAATCAAGGCAGGAGTATAGCCCTGCGAGGTTATTAATGTTTTACAAATAACCCTGTATAACTCAAATTAGTGGAATAAAACGTTGTGTATAAATCATTGTGTTGGTATTATTAAATTCAAAGACAGTGGAACGTGAAGCCCGCTCACCGTAGAACTTGGACTTGGCCAAGATGGTGGCCTCGATGGCGAAGCCCTCCTTCCGGTTGGACACGTAGAACGCCGACACCGGCGGGTGATGGGACACCTGCAACCAACATCCAGCATTATACTCCCTTTCTCCTTTAGTAGCTGAAACATTTTTTTTCCGCTTAACCTACGCGTCGGGCTTCTGTCGGGCGACGCTACGAAAGGGAGTAAAAAAAAAAATCACAAAATACCAAAATTATACTATAATCAGGTTTTGCGTCTGCCAGACGCGTTGAAATATTTTCGTACAACTTGATAAGTTGTATGAAAAAACCATTCAAAATTTGAAAAATCCAAAAATTTATTCATTTTTTTAACAAAAATTTGATTGATCTTCTTGATCGTCGCCACGAGTCGGAAAGGGGTTTAAAATGGATCCAAATTTTTTCGTCAGACAAGAAGACAAGCAGACGCCACGAGTTAATTATAAAGGGAGAAAAAATACAATCATTTTCATACAGATATCTGGTCTGACGGGGTTTTCACAAGTCATACAAATTTAGCGGTCTCTTATTGCAATAATGCATTTATAATATTTGTGGCAAACACGGTGTGAAAATTAAAAACCATTTTAAAAACAAGTTCATTTCATGAGAAGGGTGTCTATAGTAGAAGTCCCTTAAGATATACATGAGTTTTCAATTTGGGACATATACAGGGTGTCCCGTATCTCGACGTCAAGCCGGAATCGGTCACAGTCATAATAGTTATAAGAAAAATATTGGCCAACCATACAATAGGTCGTAAGCCCTATGTACACCCAAAATTAAAGCTTTGACTCACATGCGAAGCGTGGCGCATAATTTAAATGTACATACAACTTCCAAAAATTAGTAGACATGGTATTCCATCATGGGTGGAAATAGCGAGCGTTGCATGTGTAAAATGATCACCTAAGCCAGCCTTACGATAGGTCGTTAGTCCTATGTACACCAAAAAGATTCTATACTTACTTTCACATAAAATATAGTTTTGTCTCTGTGATTAATGAATATGAATTGATTGTGAATTGGAGAATGAATTGAAGAATGAATCGAATATGAATATTGCGCCGACCTGCTCCGACACATAGTAGGTCCTGGTGTCCGAGTCGGGATGCAGCCAGCAGCAGCGGAAGGTCTCCCCCAGCACCGGGTTGTACGGCTTCTTCAGGCCGCGCGGCTTGCGGTACAGCCCCGACAGGTACCAGGTCAGCACGGTCTTCATGCGCTCAAACGGGTCGCTCTGGCGGCAAGCCCTGCCCACGGGGATAAGCAGATTATTATTAAAGGAGACATCGGCCGAAGTGCGTCACTCTCTGTTGGCAGAGCAAATTACTCAACACTACCCGCGTCTCAACTTATTATTATTTTTTATTTATTTCACATTACATTTTACAAAGGTTAGATTCTTTAATATCGGTCTCATGGACAGAGACAAATATTTAACATTGTTTTACTAAACTTGTTTTTTCGTGTGTGTGGATTACATATTTTGTTTTCACATTTATCAAAATAAATAAAATATGAAAAAGATTCTACACAAACACTAATATCAAAGACACAATAATCTGATTTAAAGAAGATGTATATTCAAGTTCTTGAGTGATATTCACATAAACATATGCTTTACAGGAACCAATGACAGCTTTAAATCTTCTATATGAAGTTTTATCTGATTCTATCAATTTTCTTTGTACATTAGGCCGTGTTTTCTAGAAGACTATTTGTCATTTCAATTCCACATCCTGTCAAAATAGTGTCACGAATTTAGACAGAATGTACTATGGAAATGTATTAGATCCTCCACTTCAATACTGTATTGTCAATACTTTGAATTCTATAAAATGGGGGGATAAAAGCAAAAAAAAATGTTTTAAACCCAGTTATCGAGGATTACTAACTTTGGACGTACTGAATACGAGAATGCGTTGAAAATACAGCTATCCCTTCGAAAATCATGTTTCCAAATCACTATTAAAAGCAAAGACAGCCATACGCACTTCAACCAAAAAACCCCATGACAAAATGGTTGTTTCATATAGAATTGATGTCAATTTTAAACTGAAATATCACAGTAAAGATAGCCATATCTAATTGTATAAACAACAAATGCAGAAACGTTCACTCTTTGGTAGCAATCACAGCAACATCCGTATTTAACCTACCACCGCTCACTGTACACGCCTGTGTACACCTGTTCAAAGCGTAATTTGGTGACTGACTGCCTCACCTGGCCAGGATGTCGGAGTGGTAGAAGGAGTCGGAGAGCTTGTCCAGGAAGGAGCGCGGCTCCAGGATGAAGGTGGGCAGCACCACCTTGGACAGGTCCATCCCGGGCCGCACCTGCTTGATGAGGAACCACAGCAGGCTCTTGTTCTCCTCCCCCAGCTCCTCGATCACCTCGCCCGACTGGAAGAACAACAATACAATGCACCAACAGTGGCTGAAAGCTACAAAGATAAGAACCGGCATTTGAAGACCAAGTCCTTGTTAAATCGGCACACAAAAAAAAACTAACCCATAAAAACCAAGTTTTTATTTTACTCCCTTTCTTTGTAAATTAAGTTTACCATCATGTAATTCAATAATTGATTGGCCGAAAAAGAAACATGTCTAGACAAATATCTACGTCAGAAATCTCTAAAAATATCTCTTTATTATTTGATTTCTTCCCAAAAAACCGAAGTGTGCTGTCCTCTGTGAACCAATTGTCACAAATTTTCGAAATTCGTAGTGAAGTACCTATTATACCTACCGACGGAGTAATTCAAATTCTAAATATTCCGTGACGTTATCGGGCCGCCGGCGCCATTGGTAGTAATCAAACTTTTGTAATGATTCCAATTTGAAAAAAACCATTAAAATTTCTAAAAATCCAAAATTATACTATAATTATTATTATTTTTTAACGAAAATTTGATAGATCTTTTTGATCGTCGCCACGAGTCTGCTTGCAAAGTTTCAGCTCGATTGGATCACGGGAAAAGGGTTAAAAATTGATCCATTGCAATTTCAACTCAGTTTAGAGCACCGGGCTAGAGGCCAGGCTACTCCGCCAGTTCACGTACAAAGCGATTAATACACCACCCACCTGCGGCACGTGGTCCGAAGTCTCGTCGGCGTACACGTTCTTCAGGATGGCCAGCACGCCGCCCTCCTCGGGCAGCTCGCCGCCCGGCTGGCCGTCCTCGGCCTTCTCCTCCGAGTCGGACTCGCTCAGTCCGGCGCCCTCCAGCTCTGCGGGCACAGGGGAGTGAGGTGGGGACTAGCCCGGCTAGGGGACACGGCGCGCGCGCACTCATTCAAGTATGACAGACTCGCTCCCGCGTGACGCCCATGCCATGTTAATGCACCGACCTCTTAAAATGCGCGGACGCGACCATCGGGCAGGCGCGCGGTGGCGCATCGAAGCGTTACTTTTATGCAAACATGTATTTTGGAAAAAACGAGACATTACTAGACATACCATTTACTTCAATTTTTTTCAAAATATGTGCTTACGTAAATGTCGCGCTCCGACGTTCTCCGCCGCCATCGTGAATCCCGGGATTAGTATATTTAAATAATGTCAAGACACCCAAATTAGATGAATAACCCGGTGCTTCGGGATCGAATCGGGAATATTATTGTTAAAGGGTTTCACCACCTGGGCATTTTATATATTTTTACTTGATCTTATAGCCTGAAGGTCCAAGACTAATTTGAGTCACAGCTCATTAAATAATCACAAAAATTGGTTGAATTAAATCAATTGGAAGCTAGCGTGATAGATGAATTGGATGTAGTTACGCAGAAAGCACGCAACCCACAATACAAGGAACTGAGAAAATGGCTTCTAAAAATTTGAACCAACAAAAAACGTCAATATTTAATTCATTATTACATATTTATTTATGTAATTATAAGAAAAAACTTTTATTCATGAAGATGTGACGCGTTTTACAAGTTTGATTCTTTCTACAAAATAACTGCGTCTAATTTTTAAACAAATTTCATTATTCATTCGGGTTTTTATAAAAACTACCTTTTTCAGATATCTCAAAATCTATCTAAGCTGATTTTGTTCAAATGTTACTAATAATGTGAAATGCGCCATTTGCTTGTAATGAATTTTTAAAACTTTTTAGGAAAAAAATTAAAATAATTTTCGATCTGATCTCATTAGCACAAAAAAATCACTACATGATAGTCATTAAATCATTTTACAAGAAGAAATTAACTTTTTCATTCTGTCTTCATCTCCGCTGGGGCGCGCGTCACTTAGAAGGACATTTGCGGGACAGCACATAACGCCATTTTAAAAATAATTTGTTAATGAAAAATATTAACCAATGCACAACAAGTATAGTAAAAAGAATATTATATGTGCAACAGTTACGTCAAATATAAAAATTAATATGAATATATTTTTTTTTACATGATTATTTTAATTTACACCAAGCTACAGCTTCGAGAGGAACGGTTCTTCCCATCGTCCATTGAAATCCAAAAAAAATTTCAAAAGACGCAAATGAATTACGTCACATTTCCTAACACCTGACCACTACTGTTAAAATCCCCGTTATCGGCCCTCTACCCGAATATGTTAACAACACACCGTTATTCAGGTTAGTTAATTACGCCCGACTATGAGGGACCGCTGACCGCACACCATAAAATATACAGACATGAACCAATACATGAGTAAATTTCTCGGCATTGCTAGGAGCTTGTAAATTATGAAACAATAGGCAAGATGACAGACATTGCAATAACCTTCTGTAATGTAGGTATGCACACGTCTACTATTACCCAAAATAACATTATTTCAGTAATAAACTAAATTTTTACGCAAATAATTACATTTTCATTATATTGTATAGAAATAAACTTCGTTTACACCACTTTTTTGTTAAAAAAATTCGACATGTTTCAGAGCCCACGGCCCCTTCGTCAGGATAACAAATGTATACTAACACAATCAAATTTAAAAATCAAAGTATAGATAATCAAAATATTAAAAAGTTATATATGGAAAATGAATACTAATAAAGTACCTACTCAACATGAAAATTAATTTAAAAGATAACTATTTGTAAAAAGGACCTGGTTATTTACAGTATTCAATTTACTATTAACACTTTTTCATATTTCCAAATTTTCCAATTTATCAAATTGTGATTCTGTACAATTTCTATGTAAAATTTGTAAACCCTTATTAATATCAAAAGAATGATCCGTAGCCAAAAGATGGTTAGAAAATTCAGAATAATTATTGCTATTTAAACACCTTGAATGCCTGAAGGTGTCATGGCCTCTACGTGAAGACAAGCCTAAGTAAACATTGCATTGTGTCTACGGCATCAGTTCCAGAGACACGGCGACGGTACTTAGGCGTGACGTCATTCGCTCTGGTCGATGTTTCAGTTAAAATGGCTGAATGCAGAATTTTATACATACATTTTATTAAAGATCATATTAATCTCAATATGTTTATTAAAACTGGATCATTTTTTATAATCTTTTCAAAATATTTTCTTCTCTAAAATCACTAATTCTTTAATACTGTCATTATGCCTATTATGAGAAGGTCAAACTAAATACTCGTGACAGAGCAAATAAGCAAATAAGTTTTCACTCAAAGAGAAAAATATTTAAGCAAGAATAAATACTTTTAAGTGCGGTATTAATGCATCTTAAACATACATAAAGAGGGGATTTTCTTCCGTTGTGATACAATCCATTTTCCTAGTTAATCTCTGTACATTTTTACGGTCTGTGGTAGTGACAAGATAACTCTTGCACGTTACAGTACAAGGTTTACTTTAGATGTGTAAATTAAAATAATAATGTTCAGCTGTTAATAGTCAGCTTAAATTTGTTATTTTTTATTTAAGAATTCCCGACTTATGCAAACACAAATAATTAGTACATGTTATTATTGGATTTTTTAAAATAAATGTAGTATTAATGAGCATTTTCTAACACCGGGATTTCAATTTTGAGTTCGGATTCACCGTGTTATGACTAAATGATACGTATTTCTTCGCGTCTCAGCGAGATAACGCAGAGTTTGAACTGTCTCGAGGCATTTGAACGGTTAAAAAATGATAATTTATCAAAAATGAGTTTAGAGAACAAAATAAATACTTTTTCAAACAAAAAATTTATCGAGCGGAAGAAATGAGAATCGATTCATGAGATGCAATCTGTCATACGTAAATAAATACGCGCTCGTATATTTTATAAACACAATTTTCACTGCACAAGCGCAATTTCTAGCGGATTATGCTTACCATCCGGCTACGGTCGGTGGACGACCCGGTCGCCGTTACGCTAGCGGCGTTAAAGGACGAAAAGGTTCGCTATCGTTAAAACTAGCACAAAATGTCACAAAATGTGTGGGAGCACTGGAAAATTATGTTTACACGTGCCGGACATGTGTTGGGTGTGTGATGACAAGACGACAGTAAAACAGTTCACCCACACAAAGCAGACAACCGTGTTAGTGTTAGCCGGCGATACACTCACAGTAAGCGACAAATAATCTAATTGCAAAGCGGAAAATCTGTCATTTGTGCCGGGAAAAACTCTCAAATGGTGCGCTTTTCTGGATCTATGTGACTATTTTCAGCTCGCCATATCATCTCCGTCATCAGCTACGATGTTTTCAAATTTTTATTTGATATAATTCCATATTCCTCAATTGCTTCCAATTTGTTTTTACATAAATAGGCAATTTTTGTAGAACACTTTTAGAAGATTTCTTGGAATGTGTCAAGACTCCCTTTCTTGCAAGCATCAATTATTTTCCGGTGAAATAATGTAGGGAAACGTGAAATTAAAAGCCAGTAATAAATTGATAGAAAATTGACAGAAAAATCGGAGCCGCTCGTGGAGTTTTACATTCCCTTCAGACGCAGACTACGGCTTATTGGCCGGCGACAGTTTAATCGGTCGCTCAATCAGCATGAAGACGTACTTGAGTTGAGTGCGGTCGCCCGATAAATAAGGTTGATGAACTGTCCGATTTACCCTTCAGCTAAAGAGTTTTTCAAGTACCGTTCGACAGCTTAATAGTACGGAGTGCTAGGCAGACTCGCCGATGATCCAATCGGCGATGCTCTCAGTTGCTTTGCTATTGCGGGTTCAATTAATGTGACACGATCATTGAAATAGGTATGTATGTATAGGAAGGCCAACAACTGAAGTGCGGTGAGAGCGGGTCTCATCCCCCCGCGCGTCTCTCTGCCCGCCAGCCACTCCTATTTAGTGACGTACATGCAAGCATCGATACCACGAATTCTAGCGGGCGTAGTGATTCATACCCACTTCTTCATGCCGTTCATTCATGCCCACTCTTCAGGAGCGACGAGCAAGAGGTGACCTCATCGAGACATTCAAGATTCTATCGGGCTACTACAATATTCCTAATATGACAGATATGTTTGCATTTAACACTAATGTGGGCCTTCGAGGACATCACCTGAAGTTGAACAAGTCTCGGTTCTCGTGTAACCCAAGAAAGCATGCATTAAGCAATAGAGTGGTCAATATGTGGAACAGTTTGCCCGAGGATGTTGTGTCTGCAGCCAGTGTCAACCAATTTAAGAATAGGCTGGATATTCAGATGAGAGACAGTGATATGGGCCTATCAGCTTAAGCTGCCTGCTCATTATCAATAATAATAATAATACCACTATCTATAAGTCACTCACCGCGCACATCTAGCGCGCAATCGCGTTCCTTACACTTGACTATAGTTAGACACCAATCCTTTTTTTATGATGTAAAACCCCTAATCGGGATATACATTATTAATAAATAAATCTGCATGTAGTTTTCTGGGATATTCTGCCGTGTATATCTGGCCTCTCTGGCCGACGTTTCAGATCTTGTCCCATTGGGATCATCGGGCTGATGTGTGTGCTGATGATGTTGTGGTGAAGAATTGGATCGCAACACCGTATTTTTGACGGACCTTGCAATGGGATCCGAAACGTCGGTCGGACAGGTCAGATATACACGGCAGAAGACTCAGCAGTTTAGATCGAAGCGTGTAAAATTTTCCTCACCATAATCTATGGAATTCGCACAATAAAATCGCCTCTTCGTCATCTTCCTTTATTTTACAATAGCAGTTCTCCATTCAGCGCTGCAATTGCAATGTATCGAGTAGCAAACTGCCCGCGTAGTGATCAAACAGTGAGGAACAGCCCGATCCGACTGAACCATCAGCCCACCATTTAGCCTGTAGTGTACGGGGATTCTCACAGTGCGGGGATAAAGTTAAGTGTTAAGACCATACTGCCATATGGTCACCAAATAGCAGTATGTGGCCAGCGAGGAATACCAGCATGGAGCCCCGCTTCTATTAGGTGTACCCATAAGTAATCAATTATTTAAGTGGCAACAAAAAAATATTTTAACACTTAATTTTATTTGTAATCGATTATCTCCATCGTTACCTTTTGCCATCTTGTTGGTAGACTTTTAAGAAAAATATGCTTCTAAAAAAGTGTTTTTAAAGTGTCATTATCAAACCCTACCGGGCGCCCACTTCGATCGCTGTTAGACAAGTCAAAATCACCATCGGAAAATTTTCTAAACCAACGTTGGCACTTATTTACTTTCAATATGTCTCCATACACATCACAAATTTTCTACACCCGATAGAAAATGAAACAGCATGCAACGATGTAAATTTTTTAAGTAAGTTGATTGTTCGCCATTTATCGACAGAGTAACAAAAAAATTTAAATTTAATTGTCACAAGTCACAAGACCACGGATTATAGTATTGCGTATAACACACGTCTTTACACGTTCACTTCACTGAGCTTGACTGAAGCAAACATTCCACACCAAAAATAATTTATTACTTATGGGTACGCCTACTATATGTAGAAAGACCACAATGAAGGTGACTTAGTCTTGCTCTTTATACACACATAGCAAATACAGTAAAACCCCGTTAATTCCAAATTCATCATAATTCAAAAATTTTAAAATCCACAAGTCCCAAAATCAATTTCAGAGTGGATTAACCCCGATAATTCCAAAATTTAACCCCTTGCGCCATAATTCAATACATTTCAGTCACATAATCCAAATATTTTTTTTGTATTTTGACTAAATTAAAAAAAGTATTTAGATTTTTTCGCAAGCGAGAATGACAAATATGTCGATATCGGGTAGTTATAGAAAGGTCGCGATCTTTGTTTTCGAAATATATGTAAAAATACAGACATTTTTCTCAAAATTAATGGAATGCGAATTTCGCAATTGTATAGTGATTGTATAGTGATTTATAAATTAACGTGCAATTTGAAATGTTTTTTTTTGGGTCCCTTGCGTTTCAAGTTAACGAGGTTCTACTGCATTCAACTATCAGGATATAGAATCCCCAATCTCCGAAGACCCAACTAATTGGAGTTGCTGCAAGCGAGGTAATTCCCCTCCACCACGGTTACCTACATTCGTATTCAATAAATAATTTGGAACCATAAAGCTTCAACATGCGAAGAGCCCCCCTGCGTACCTGTTTCCTTGACAATCTGCCCGGAGACGTAAAAACCTTGGCGCGAGTGTCTCTCGCAATTGTCCAACTCCAGACGCTCCCCCAGAGCAACCGACGGGAGTCGCTCGTACCGTATCAGCGAGTACCGTTCGGGCGTCGGATCTCTACTAACGTCGCGTCTCATGGTCGGCGTCATCAGACCTTCGTGCCTCTCTAATTTGAGGCTCGAAAACACGTTCTGATTTGTCAGACTGTCATCCGGGGGACTGGCCACCATCCTGGGGTCGGCCGACTTCCTGCCGGAGAGGTTCAGATGGCGGTAGGTGATGCCAGCGTCCCTCCGTTTCGACCCATCGTCGGTCGTGATGGAGATTTCGTTGCACGACCTGTTGCTCGGGTCGAACTTTGACCCGTTGACGTCGCTTCTGTACTTGGAAAAGAGCGTGTGGGTCTTCGTGGCGTCGTCTTTCGACCCGATTTTGAAGAATGCGGACGGCGTCGAGGACCTGCGCTTTGGGAACGCGGATACAATCTTCAAAAGATTCTCTTCGAAGAAATTGTGACTCTCGCGAATCTCGTGTTGCGAGTCATCCAATTTTATCTCGCTGTCCGCAGCCGACAAGACGAAACAAGGTTTTTCGTGAGGATCGGAGAAGGAACGCTTGAGCTTGTCCTTGATGTCTCCGTCACTCTTCAAACCGAACAGAGCCAACTTTTCTCTGGGGTTCTCGTCCTTCCCCTTCAGCTGCCGCAACGGCGTCACCGAGAGGTGCTTGGAGGGGTGCTTGTCCTTAAACATCTTGGTCCTCAATGACGCAGTGCAGAATGCATTCTTTTTGAAGAAATCTAGACCGAATACAGAATCGCGCTTCTTTTCAATGCCGCCTTCGAGTTCTTTCGCAGAACGACCGGGCGAGCCCCTCGCCCACACCCTCTCGTCGTGCTGATCCATCTCTCCGGACGAGAGTTCGTCGCCGCTGAACGGTTCCATTCCGTCCACCCCGAAATCGGCCTCGCCGCAAAATCTCGCAACGATGTGGTTCCACCTGACGACCGAGTTGTTCAGGTTGATTTCCGAATTGGTCGACTCGTCGCCCGTTTCCAACGCCGGACAGTCGCCGACGTTCACGAGAATCGAAGCGTTGTCTTCACCGAAAGACGGCGCATTGTGATCGAAGTCGTGCTCCCTGACGATGGCAGTCAATTTCACGACTGTCGGTGAGTATGGGGTGATGATTAGTGTGACGGGGAGGGGGGATGCAAAAAATGAACCAAACGTGAATCAAACAGAAACCAACACAGAAACCCGGACAGCGCACAATATTGTTTTGTACAAAGCATTGTGGGGGGAGTCCGTGAGACGTGGGAAGAGAGAGGGGAAAAAAAAGAAAAACAATTAGTCAAAATAATGAAAAACAAAAGACATGCTAAATTTATCTCAGAGTTATTATTCATTCTTTATTAAAATCATAATGGAATTGAAGAGCGACCGCGAACGGCGGCTTTCTTACCTTGCTCGTTGAAATGTCTCTCCAGATCCTCGGGCGACCACTGCGTCTCATGGTTAGTGGTCGCGTCCACCACCTTTGTCTCCCCGGCGCTGGTTCTGCAAAAAATAGACATATTACATATACTCAACTTTATATATGAAAATTTGGGCTCCTTACTTCTACTGTATTCTATCTGCTACGAGTTTTCCAACTCCGTATATTATTTTATTTTTTATTTATTGAAATTAACGGACATGGTACAATATAATACATAACATGAACAACATACAATACTTCAGAATAAAGGTTATAGCAATTTAAAAGAAAAGCAAGAACAAATTAAAAGTAACAAGATTCGGACTATCTAATCAGACATTGTTTCAATCTAGACAGACTTAAACTGAAAAAGTCCAGATCCTGTCTCGAATTTATGAGACAACATAACCGAAACATAGAAGCGTGGAATCCATAATTAGTTCTATGATGGTTAAGGAACTCCGCTTCATTATTTGTGAGTCTACAGGAAGGGATATTGAATTTAATTTGTCCCAGTAATGAAGGCACATCAGTGAGGCGGTTTAGCTGGTCGGTGCCGGAGCGCAGATCGCACTCCCTAGACATGTATGCGAATTTGGCCTATTTTACCTGCGTTTATGGGTTTTTAAAGCTTATCATTGGTTGCATCTCAAGTTTTTGAATGAATGACCGAGTTCTATTTGTCAAGTAACCTCATTTGCCATGCAAACCGGACATAAAATCATTGCAAATGTCGTCTTCGAACCGCGCATTAATTGTGTTATTTATCTGTTAAAAAAAGTATTATTTTTTAATAAAAAAAGTGTTAAAATTAAGTATTTTTATATTCTCTGATGTATGTATTTAAAACGAAAATATTGAAATACAATATCTTTAGTATTATTGCTTCCATGGTTTTATTCGATAAACATGTGCATACATTTTTGACAGTAAATTTTGTTACTTATTTTCATAATTAATAAATAAGTAACTATTGTACAAGTAATTATTGAAATATAAGTAATTATTGAAGTCTGTGTATTGAGAAACCAGAAACTGCAACTTCTTAGCGATTATTGTTGATTTTTACATGAATATAATCATCACAAAAAAGTGTCTAAAAAACAGCAATCGTGGGCGAAATTGCGCGGCATCCGACCGGTTAATATTTTGAATATTGTGATTAAGTCAGTGTTGCACGGATTCGATGTGACTTAAGAAAGGAGACCAAATCATAGAGACATATTCGAAGAGAGGACCGACAAATGGATTATCATTTTATACCTTTAGAATAGAACTAGAGCAGACAGTAAAGTTAAGCCATGTATTCACTAGAGGACAAATCGCGAAACATTCAGCGCGGCATGTCGCATCAACATCTACGCTCATATTTCGGGGATAATGACGTGGTTATTTGACGTGTACACACCGGGACTCGCATATCACTTGTCGCAGAAATGTCGCCCGATCAGGTTATGATGATTAGTGCTGCGCATCTAGTTATTCTAACGAGTTTATCGAAACGTAAGAGGAGAAAAAGGTTATGGGTGCGAAATTATTTACTGCAAAGAGAAAGAATGATGGATAATCTATGCAATCTTCATTTTATGCATTATCATAATTTAAATCTTTGAAATATTTATTATTTATCACATATTCTTTATTATTGTTTTTTATTTAGTTTTTTTTTTACCAGCTTCGAGGAAACTTTACTGGTCATACTCACGAATATTTTTTTGATATTATATAAAAAAAAATTAAAATTGTACTTCATGTTTCCCAAATAAAATGTATGACAGATCTTTTGTCAATTTCACTCGAATGACAACAACCGATTTTGAAAATTTATTACAAATAATCGGGCCTTCCGTAGCCAAGCAAGACACAATATTACATAATGCTGTTGGCCCCCACATCAGACTTGCAATTAGAGCTCGATCAGTCGGATAACAATCTCGTTTCCCCACACTAATGTCATTTTGAGTGGTGTACAGTTACAGTGCATGCACATTCACTTGTAGACATACCACATGGTACTGACGCACGGCGCGATGTCGCGGTGCACTCGCTCGAGTACCAAAGCAACGTTGCCACGGCACGTAGAAATGCCCGCGGAACAGTGCGCGACGTTGCAACGTCACGTAGACTCTATGCCGCGTGTGATGTTGAGGGGCAATTTGTCCTCTAGTGAATAGATGGCTTTATAGTCAGTCTTGTTTGTTAGTGAACAAAGCGAGCATACCTCAGCAGCGTGTTGGAGCAGCGCAGCGCGAGCTCCAGACCGTCCAGCCAGCACTTGCCGGCCGCCTGCGACGGGGCGCGGAATATGAGGTGCGCCGTGGGCAGCGGCTGCACCACCGCGCCTGCAACAGCGCACACAATTTGCATTCACATTCGTATTTGGGTATCTCAAACACACAGGATGTCTCGTAACCAGCATAAATATCGGCGGAGTCATCTGTTTTCAACTTTAAATATAAAACATTATTTGCACTTGGATGAAATATCAACAGTTAGGGAGATGACGGGCATTGAAGATTGCATTATTTTTTTCTTAAAAAAACGTCATCTTTTGTTATATTATATTACTAGCTGTTCGTACCCGGCGTTAGATGGGTTAAGGATTAAGATGAAAATAAATATTAGGGCAAACAAAGGATGAAAAAACCATTAAAATTTCGAAAAATCCAACATTATACTATAATTATTCAATTTTTTTAAACAAAAATTTGTTAGATCATTTTTATCGTCGTCACGAGTCTGCCTGCAAAGTTTCAGCTCGATTGGATCATGGGAAAAGGGTTAAAAATCGATCCAAAGTTTTTCCGGCAGACGCTACGAGTTAAATGAGTAAAAATTCATGAATATGAGGTCAGTTGCTTTGACACAAGTCAAATAAAATGATTTAAACCCTGCAGAAATTATAAAAATACATTTTTTAGTATAGCTTTTGTGATTTTATTTGACTTGTATTAAAGGAAATGAAATTTTAATATTAGATATAAGTTACTGTACTGATAGCCTAATGCAGTGGTTCCCAAAGTTGACAGGACCGCGACCCACCAAAAAAAATTAAATTTTCGGGACCCACCTCCTGCCTCACATTTTCCCAATTCATATTGTAACCATACGAAAGACTGTTCGACTAAACAAAAAAGGTAAACCTCCAAATATAATCGAAATTTTTAATTATGAAAAATGTTAATATGTGACATTTTAATGGGAATGATGAATTTGTTGCCTCTTTTCTGTCATAACAGCATTAGCGTTGACTTCAATTTTAGCCACTTTTAATCGCAGTGAATTCGATACATCCAATTTACTTCTGTATTTAGTCTTAATAGAAACTATGGCAGAAAATTCCACTTCACATCAGGTAGTGAAATGGAGGAGGACTTTCATGGCTTCGTCAGACAAGCAGGGATAAGTGTCAGCCATGAATTTTACTAATTACTTGTGATTAAAAGTATTTTTTCAGAATGTTCTTAGGTTCTCAGAATCTTCTGGTTTGTGTTTTCTGGGGTATTATATCATGTTGTCATTGCAGGGTCCATAGATCATGGTGTTGGACTGATGATGGACCCTGCAATGGGATCTGAAACATCGGCCCAAAAGGTCGCAACAACATGGCATAATACCCCAGAAAACACAAACCTGAAGTATTTTTCAGCGATTAAAAGTATCTTCTAATAAATCAATAAGCTCTTCACTTGCTTTTGTTGACATTTCAGTCGGTATGTTGTCTTGAAATGGATTTTAAATCCAATTCATCCTGTTGAGCATTTTCATCTCTTCAAAGTTGGCGTTAAAGTTTTTTTTTCAGCTCTGTTAAATGAATAAAAATTGCAGTCACTACATTGATATCTGGATGCAGTTCGTTATCTATAATAAACACGACACGACCCGGACGAGACGTGTCGTGCCCCATAGTTTGGGAAACACTGGCCTAATGTTTTACAGAAAATAATTCGGAAATATTCAAGTGTAAAGAATGTTTCATTTTCAAAATTGAATAAAGAAGACTCCGAGGAAGCTTCTGCGGGAAGGAGAACACGGCAGGGCTGGGAGAGCAGCTAAAGTGGCCGGGAAGAGTAGTACCCACCGATGGTCTCGTTGTGCGGCCCCCGCGGCGCCCAGATGCTCTGCTCCAGCGGGTTGTAGAGCTTGAAGCAGAAGCCGTCCTTCTTGCTGGGCCGCTCGATGACCCGGCAGGCGCTCAGCAGCACGGTGCCCACCCAGTGGTTGCTCTGCAACGGAAACCATTTCAGCGCTGGCTACCTACAGTAGCCGGCAAACATCTTGACATTTTTCGGCGTAGTGGGGGGAAGTTTGCGCATGTACCATTCCACCAAAAAGACCCAAATTTTGTCTTCTGCGCATTCCCCCACTACGCGAATTTTTTCAAGAAGTTTGCCGGCAACTGTACCTTTCATTGTAAACTTCTTCTGGTGAAGGTATACTATAGATGTCTCACAGAGACAAAATTATATTTTTTATGGGAAAGTAGGTACAGTTTTGTTTGTCTTGCTTGAGTGATTTCCACCCTTGATAGAATACCACATCCATCAAATTTTTGGTTGTATATATAAGTTCAGGAGGTTACCGAAATATTTTGTGTCATCGTATTAAATACTTTTCCCAATAACTTTTGCATTGTACGATCCGTGTTCAAACATTAATAATGCACTTTTGTGAATATTAATTAATAAATGAGCAACACTCCGGGCTACCTTGGCTTTGGGGCTCTTGTACAGCAGCAGCAGGCCCGGCTTCAGCACGCACCACAGCTTGGTCCAGGACTTCAGCGAGCCCCTGACCTGGAAATAGATGCGCACACTTCAATGCCGAGCCATTGGCGGAACAGAGAGAGACAACATTTCGTACAATAATAATGACAACTGCACCTTAAGCCAGTCGGCCAGGATGAGCACTGCCGGGTCCTCGAGCGTGGACAGCAGCGCGGAGGCGGCCTTCTTCTTCTCCCGTCGGTAGTTCTGGCGCTGCGCCTTGTAGGACTCCTTGCGCGACAGCCGCGGCGGCGGGATGGCGCCCGTGCCCGTCTCCGAGGACTGGAAAGATGAACGTGCGATTAGCCAGTCAGGTCAGGTAGGTCACCACTCAAGTTTTGGCTTGAGATTAGTCGAATTTTTCTCAATGTATTCTTTATGACACAGGCTCAGTTTGAGAGCGAAATGCCGATAAACTTGTTTGATGGTCCCTCAAGCATGCAACAATTGTTCATCATAGAAAAAATGATATTCCGCCGAGACCACTACTTATAGATATACAGCGTTGACGTGCACTCGTATAACTTGTTGTGACACATTCGTAAATAGTATTTGTTGATGTGCATCACTCTAATTTTGCATTGCCCGCATGTGTGGTGTGTATTCGAAAGTAGAAGAAGAGAGCTATCTGTGGTATTTTTCGAAATTCAAATCGGATGACATCAGTAATAAGTAACATCGAAAAACGTGGTTTAAACTTTTTTTTAAAAACGGATAGCGGTTGCCGGTAGACGCTGTGCGTCTCCTTTATTTAAAACTAACTAACTTACCATCACTTCGTTTCCCCGTGGGGGTAGGCAGAGAGGATAGAGAACCATACTCTTCTGTCCTGACATACTACTTTTGCTCCATCTACATTCATATATCACGCAAGCTCGACGGTTGTTGAGGCTTCTAAACTTTATTTTATATTTTCCTTTATTTAATATATATGAATAATTTCTTTATCATAGAAATATTATTCGTAGTTTCTAACATTAGTTAATAACATCAAAATATTCAATTATACTAAATCTGTAAAATCTATCTTAAAAACTGATTTCATCGATGTGTTGCATCGCTCACCTTGTCGCTGGAGGTGGGCGCCTCGCCGTGCCAGCTGAGGGCGCCGGGCGAGTGCGGCGCGCCGGGCTGCTGGGCGGTCCACTGGGTGTCTGCAATCGTAACGGCTTAAATCTCCACACTTTACATCGGCGGCTTTACAGCGGACTTTATGTATAATGAGGTGTTTCATCAAAACAGGAAGACTCGCAAAAAAAGACCAAAATCACTACTGAACACGAGGTCAGACCCGGGCAGGATAAAACTAATGTCTTCACTGACATATCTGTTTAGGAGAGTAATAGTTTTGGTGTCTGTTTCCTGAGACACAACATTCACAAGATATGTGTTTGTTCGAAATAGAAATTAAGCTGATGTAGTTGTCAAGAAATGAAATATTAAATAAATAAATAACTTAAAATTTATAATAAATAAGGTCTTGCAAGTAACCTGATATGAAGTTTGGGGCCATTCAAGTATTACGTAAGCACAATTTTAGTTATTATTGAATGGCCCCTTTCAATCCCTGTAATGACCAGTCAAGAATTCTTGACCGCAAATTCACAAGCGGGCAGACTCTCCATCCGTATCGAGAGGCGAGACGCCTGTTTGAGGCAAACAGAAAGGGACGCTGGGAACAGGACTTACCGCTCTCATCCAAATCGCGATCTTATCCCGGCGATTCCAGTACCTCCGTTTCTTGCCCGGCAGATGGACTGTATTCTTCTTTCTTCGTCCACTTCGTCACAGACACGTGAATTGTTAAAATTACGATAAAAAAAAAGTTACAAACTCAAAACTAAACTTGCCGTATTGGCATAAAAAGGGCTCCACTGAATCGGCGCGCGTACTGTAGATCGACTGCTAGGGCTGCGAGAGCGGTGGGAGCAGGGTGAGGAGGGGAGGGGAGTGAGGTACATAGAAACCATTCTTTGGACACTTGCATCGGTACAACACAGAGCCATTATTTTCCTTCAAACTGGAGTCACAAATTTATACAAAACGTTTCATTATATCCTTATAACGACGCATAAATTCACTTACCATTGCCCGAAACGTAGCTGGTGGGTATGGGCGTGGAGGTGGCCACGCTGGCCGTGGCGGGCTGCGTGAGCGACACCTGGAGCCCGGTGGACATCCGGTTGGAAGGCACCTGCAAAAAGTGACGCACGGTCACCGTCAACTATGCAGACAGCGTATTATGTAAAATGAAATCATCAAAAAAAAACATTGCATTATATCAATCCAAGATGTTCTGTGCTATTCTGAAAACAGCAATATTGGGATGTCAGATCTTTATCCCGATACTTAAAAGACAAAAATAAACGAGATGTAGGTATACGTCGGCGGTGTGGTCAGAGGGAGAAAGAAGTGCATGACTGTTATTCGTCAAACGTCAAATATAAATAGAGTCCAACAATATTTATTTTTTCTACGGTCCAACATGACAATGACAATTTTGCCAAAATTTTACATCAGGGCGCAGTGGGAGGAGAATTAATAAGTGCACCGGCTTCAGCCCACCACGGCCGTCTTCAGACTGCTATTACATATTAATATTCAGATCAACACCAAGTGCAGCCCAGATATAGCTTGTTATCTCATAAAATGCTGGGAAATTTGACTTGATTGTGAATTCACATGTAAATTACTAAAATAGGAGAATAAAATACTGAAACAATTTTATTATTTTAACAAACAGACCGTCGACGGGTCATAATTGACTCTAGTAGATGGTTCTAGAGTGACATTAGAGTACAAAGTATAAATATTTTAGGAACATTTTGACAAACAAAGCCTCTTACCAGGGCGATACCTTCAGACCTGAAAATAGAAAATACTAGCTGTTCGTACCCGGCGTTGCCCGATTTATTTTCTACGAGAAATTGGAATTCAGCTGAAAATAAGTTTGTGGGAGAGACACAAAGGTTCCATTGTTTTGCAAAGTCAAAGAATTTGAGTAAAATCGGTCAAACAGTGTAGATTTGAATAGAAAATTACAAAAATACTACACATACCTTGATTCCCGCACCCTGGTACAGCCCTTCGTCCTTGTCTCGCTCCCTCATGGCCGCTCGCTCATCACCCCCGTCCGCTGCCAGGCTGCGTCCGTCGGCCGCCGGGCTGCTGCCGTCGAAGCAGAACACGCTGGCGCGGCTCTCCCGCTCGCACACCGAGCGCGGGCGGGCCTCCCTGCGCTGCCGCTGCCTGGAGACCGGCTCCAGCGCCCCCCGCTTCAGGTCGTCCAGCTCCTGCAGGAACTCTCTGGTGCCGCTGTTCACGCTCCTCTTCTCATTCTGCTTCTCGGAGGACACAAAGTCGCGGCAGTCCTCGAAGTTGCTCTTCTTCTTCTTGTCGTCCTCCTGCGGGCGCGGCTGCTTCTTGCTCGGCGACGCGTGGTGGTGGTGGTGCTGCGCGGGGGTCGAGGGGTCGCTGCGCTCCGGGGAAGCGCTCATCATCGGTCGCCGGAAACCGGATTAGTCTCGCAGCGGCATTCGGACCGCGGACGACCGTCGCAGGACCATTTTCACGATTCTGAAAATAGTATTTTTCTAAGTATTTATCTGTGGAGTGTGCTGATGTATAGCAGCGAAACATGGACCATCGGCCAGAGCATGTCCGGGAGGCTAGCGGCCTTTGAGATGTGGTGCTACAGGCGCAGGATCCATTGCTCAGAACATATCTGAAACTATGAGGTGTTGAGCAGGGTGGGCGAAAAGAGGAGCTTCTTAACAGAATCGCCCAACAGCGAGCAATTCGGATAGGCCGTAATATGTATAAGGCATCCGGGCCTGCATTTTACTATCATCGAGGGAAATGTTGATGGCAACGATCATAGAGGCCGCCCGAGATTAAGCTACATAGACCAGATTATCAGAGACGTGCGCTGTAGCACCTACCAAGTAATGAAGAGGCTGGCAGGTGACAGAGAGGAGTGGAGAAAGCGAGTACTTGTTGCAGACCAATCCTAGGATTGCGACCCAAAAAAAAAATCTGGTTTAATGTAATTACTCGGAATACAACAAACCACATAATTAATTGTAATTATCCATGTGTACTTCTGTTAGAGGAACAAAAATGAAAGAATAAAAAAAATTGTTGAATGAATACGTCATTAATTTCATTGAGCACTAATTATGTAACAAAAAAATAGCAAAACGAATTTCACTCTTGGGAAGAATCAGAAGATATATTAAAACAGATTCGTGCAGAAATATATATAACGCAATAATAGTCCCCCACATCAACTACTGCAGCAGTATACTATTTCTGGTTAATGAAGAAGAATTTTAAAAATTAACAATACTCCAAAATAAAGCATTAAGAATTATACTAAAAAGAAATCGATACACAAGAATCAAATTGATGTTAGAAAGTCTACAAATAATGACATTTAGACAGATAATTAAATTTAATGTACTTCTATTTATATACAAAATTGTTAATGGACACAACAATACATTTGAATTGGTAAGAAAAATAAGAGAAAACCAACACAAACATGACCATTGTTTTACAAGAAAAAAAGATGAAATAAGATTGCCATTTAGAAAGAAAAAAGACTGCAAAGTGATGTACAGTGGGATGAAGTTGTATGTGAGTCTGCCAGAGGATATAAGAGACGAAAAAAATATGAAAATTTTTAAGAAAAAACTAAGAAAGTTTGTGATAAGTACTTTTGATTAGAAATTTGATATACTGATTTTTACAATGTATACAGGGTTATTTGGAAAACATTAATAACCTCGCAGGATTACATTCCTGCCTTGATTATGAGTCGAAAATGTTCAAGCTATTATGACCTAATATCTTAGTTAAGGAGATATGCGACATCAAAGTTTGCATTTTTTTTTCAATATTTCTGACTTCTTTCTTGTAAAACGTTGGACTATCATTACAGTAACTTATATTGAATATGAAAAATTAATTTCCTTTAATACAAGTCAAATAAAAAAATAAAAACCTTCAAATTCCAATTGGAAAACATTCTAATTGGAATTTTTTCGGGCTTTTAATCATTTTATTTAACTTGTATTGTAACGAATGAATTTTTCGTAATTGATATTAGTTACTATAATGATAGTCCAACGCTTCACAAAAAATAAGTCAGAAATATTGGAAAAAAATGCAATCTTTGATGTCGCATTGATATTAAGTCATGATAGCTTGAACATTTTCGACTCATAATCAAGGCAGGAGTATAGCCCTGCGAGGTTATTAATGTTTTACAAATAATCCTGTATATTAGGAAATATAAATGTTATTATATTTACCTATTTTAAGAATTAAAAATAAAAAATTAATAAATAACAAAGTAATAATGCTTGGCTTCTTCATTTCCACGGCTGACAATCGCTCGGTCCAAATTTCTGGTTCTTGACAATTGCCCGCAGGCCTGTTATCACTTTGCTCGAGCACGCTAATTGATTTAATTGATTGATTGTGGTGAGAAGCAAGTTTGCTTCTTCAGATTATCTTGACAAATTGGGGAAAATTGCAAATGATAATTATGTTGTACAAAAATTAAGTTTACCAAACAAAACTAAGTCTACAACGGACTGTAATGTAAATATTTTACAGTGCGCTAATTACGAGGAGCACCGTCTATTTTTATTTTAAATGACAACGAAATATTCAATGGAGCTACTCGAAGACTCTCTCTATCTGATTCTCTCTCTCTATCTGATATAAATTTGCATGTCAAACCCCGTATAAGAAACCCGGAGTTCTTCAGAATAAGTCAGCACACTAATAATGTAGGTTACTTTTCTCCCATTACAAGGTTGTGTCGCACATATAATTTGTATTGTGCTGACCCTAACGTTGATGCTGATATTCTTGCAGACACCTTATCTTCGTTCAAAAACTCACTCATACACAACATCCATTTTCTAAACGATGACATGAACCTATAGATCCATTAAGTCAATCATTCATTAAATACTAATCGCACTACACTCAAACACAAAATATATAATATACATAAATGTACATAAAATATAATTAATTGCAAAAATACATGTTACTAGAGCGTGCCGAAGGCACTTGTAATTGGGATAGTGGGCATAGTCTTCAATATAATGTTTAATATCTGAGTATCATGTTCACCTATTATCCTGTTAGTGTCTCTAATAAATAAAAATAAAAAATAAAAATAAAAAGACTCATTGTAAATGGGGAGACTTTTAATAGAAAATCCTCAAAAATCATTCATTGTTTTGGTTCGGACGAATAAAACTCTGAAAACTTTAACTTGTATACCAGATGGTAACGAGACATTAAAAAAAGTATTCGATCTTGCATCTGAAAATGCGGGAATAGTCTACCTGGAAAACAAAAGAAATACGGGCTAAATCCAATTTCATGGTCCCATCGCATATATAATAAAAATGAGTTTAACACTACATTATTGAATGTGTTAATAACAGAATGAAAGATAATTTATGTTTAAATATTAAGTATTAAATAAGATATTACATTTTGACATTTCGTAGGCAATGTCTGAGGAAAAATGTGTAAATCATAGACAATGTATAAGTTTACGTGACAAATTTATAGATGAAAGAAATATGATGAATATTGAACGTAGGTACTTTTTGTATTTTGTTGGTAGTTTTTTTAGTTATTTATTATATGTGTATGATATGGTTATTAGGTTTGTTTAGGTTAGGTTATTTGGTTTATTTAATTCAGATTATGGTTATTTTTGCTACATGAAAAACAAAATTCATATTGCGTAATATTTATTATTTTTTATGGTTTGTACTTTTTCTTTTATATACTCTTTTCCATGGTTCTTAATGACTGACATTCAAAATGTATGGTAAAATTTTCGAAACTTTAAAGTGTAATATCTTATTTAATACTTATTATTTAAGCATTAATTAGCTTTCATTTTGTAATCAGGACATTCAATTATATAGTGAAATACTTATTTTCATTGTACATACTATGGGACCATGATCTTGGATTATGCAGAAATTTGAAACAACCTTTGAACAATGACACCAAATTTACTTAGCTCCTTATATTTGCTATAAAATACCAAAAACAACAACAATCAACTCGGGTTACAACTGGCAGAACGGCTAAAAAGATTAGACAGACAGCAATTTGAAGGTATTATTAAAAAAATACAATAAAACATTACACACGATAACTCGCCACTTCTCAAGGAAAAAAAATAGTTTACGGATCACCTGTGTAACTCCTATTGACAGGAACGAAGACAACTTAATCTTCTGTGTATATAGCTTTCTGGGATATTCTGCCGTGTGTATGTGCCCTCTCTCGCTGAAAACACTAACACTCACCCTCTTTTGTTAGATTCCTCAATGTTCTGTAGGCTAGTGCACGCTTGTCTCTGACAAGATTAACACGCGTGTGATCAATATTGGTGAAAGTTTAACAATACTATGCTTGGGGTGTACAGTGTTGTGAGTACAGTAGTGTAGTGTTGGTCCTGACGAAGAGACGGGTACGTCTCTAAACCGGTAGTGGTTTTTAATAAGTTAACTAAAATATTCCACCCCGAGGTAATTGAATTTGTCGACTTGCTTCAGCTGGGTCGAGCTCTTGGTCTCTTCCTACGACCATAACCTCTCACATAAATTTATACTTAGCTTATTTAACCGTTAGAGTGCGGCCCAGCGCTATCGCGCTCTAAGCGTCAGTTACGTAAATTGAGACACAGCGCCATGGCGCTGCAATTTTGAGTGTGCTCTTGTCGGTCCTTGGGAGAGCACGTGTTTAATTTGAGCGCGGTATATTACGCGTGTTTTTATAACTGTGTTTATTGTCTATCGTGTTAAAATAAATACACCCTTTAGTAAATTGACATTTTTCACCATGTCGGATTTTAGTTACATTGCGGATGATTGCGATGTATCAAATGACAGCGGGACTTCGGACGACGAGACCTTTGTTCCGATAAATGAAGACAGTGACAGTGACGAGGGAAGTGACATTATTGTACATCGCAATAAAAGATTGCGAACAGAAAGTGATCCAACCTCATATGCGCTCGCTGTAAAAAGGGACTACATGGACTTTGCACGGGATAACACAATTGCTAAAAACAATAATCTTATATTTTTACATTTTTAAATTTTTTTGTAGCTATAAATGTGTTGTTTTTTTATTATGACCATAAAATATCATTCTTTTCCTGTAAACTAAAAAAAAGATCATTAAAATTTGTTGATATTTGTCAACGTTTGCATTTTTATTGAATACCATGATTTTTAAAATCTATAAACAGAATATCTGTAGCAATTTACGTATATACTTGCAAAATAAGCATAGCACTAAAACGGTTAAATTATAAACAACATGTAAAAAATTTATTGCATACAAAATTGTTATGTAAAAACAAAAAGAAATATAAACATACAATATGTCTCTCTGTAAAAACTGTGTAGCACTTTAATTTTAAATTTATACAATTTTTCCTCAATTCTGAGCGTGTGTCACGGTGATTTGCAACAATTCTTCTATTTATATTACCATATTTTTCCTCTGAAGATTTTAAAAACAAATACCACGACGTTAAATTTTATTTTCTGTTCAAAGGTCTCCGAATTACGTTATTTAAGCATTGTGCTCATCCAAGTGTATTTCTTTGCAATATTGTCCTCGTAGGTGTATTTCACTATTTATATTATTATCTGACATGACTCGGTGCTAATGATTCTTCCCAAAAGTGGCATTTTCTGGTATATTTTAGGTGTGCATCTTGCATTTTGAGAAAACTTTGGTTTAAAATCCATTATGACTTTTGAATATTTAATTCCGCTTTTTTATATACCAGGTGTCTCATAGCTAGTAGCACAAACTTTAGATTCCTGCCTTGATAATAAGAATCTAGTAACAATAACAACTAATATGCAATATCAAAGTTTGCATTTTTTTTCAATATTTCTGATTTATTTTTTGCAAAAAGTTGAATTATCATTACAGTAACTTAAATTGATTAAGAAAAATTCATTCGCTTTAATACAAGACGAATAAAATGATCAAAACCTTGCAAAAATTGAAAAAAATAAAAAAAATTTACAAGGTTTTTATCATTTTATTTTAGTTTTATTGAAGTGAATGAATTTTTCATAATCGATATAAGTTAGGGTGATTTTGCCAGTGTTCCGGCCACCTTCAGTAGTCGGCCACCAATTACTTCAACTTGAATAAACTTGACATTTGCAATATAATTCAATAATAATTTTAAATGATAAGAAGTCGGCCTCTATTCCACGAAAGAAACACACAAAACAGCACCATCTTGCGTTTATTTTAGGTATCATTTAAGTAGACCCAAAAAATATGCCGGTGGTTATGAGCTATCAATTTTGATTCTGGTTTTCGGAAACGTCGTTAAGAAAATTTTCAAACTTTAAGCAGAAGTTGAATTAATTTGTTTGCACTGTATGAGTAGCATTTATCGGCAAAAACATGAACTAAATTTACGATTTAAGATGATAAAACAGACATTTTCAGTATTTTTATGTTGAAACTCGTGCGGCCGGTTACTGGGACAATTTTTTCTATAAAATCCAGTGGTCGGACGGGGCGGCCGACTATTGGTGGCGAATATTGGTTTTATTTTTGTCTCTTACGCTATTAATGACACAAAATTTACTAAGATTTTATGTGTTATGTTAGTAAAAATAGCACTACTATATAATAGCCAGTGGTCGGCCACTAGTTACCATACTGATAATATGTTTTTTTTAACTTAGAAGTGTGGGGCCGACAACTGGTTGACGTGTTAAAATTGATGTATCATTAGTCGGCCATGCAGCGTCTTAGGACGGTTTTGGTAGATGAAATTTATCTTTATCATCCTAATGTTAACCCAATTCACAAATCTGGTACTAGGTCTGAGATAACTAACTACCGCCCGATATGTATACAAGTTGCCATGTCAAAGCTTTTCGAGAAACTAATTCTTCCTCAACTTACATTTGCATTAAAAAAATATAATTTCTACAAAGCAGCATGGCTTCTTCGGTGACAGATCTACAACAACGAATCTGTATCTATACATTAACTACATACTCAATGCTCTGAACCAGGGGGTGGATGTACATGCTTTCTACACAGATTTCAGTAAGGCTTTCGACATGGTAGACCACGGAATCCTGATTGACAAGCTCGGTCTGTACGGTGTGAGAGGCACAGCATTAAAGTGGTTCCATTCGTATCTAACTGGCATATTCCTATACTCCTTGGTGCGGAGTAGACTCGAGTGGCTCGATGATCTGGGGGCCACATGAGGGCAAGTACTCTCTTATGGTGGAGAAAGTCCAAAAGAAGTTTCTGAGATATCTCTACATGAGAGAGTACGGGCATTATCCTTGGCTTTACCCAACCGAGTTTCTCCAGGGTATGCTTGGCTACAATAGTTTAGAGACTAGAAGGAATGTGTATTTGATTACACATTTTTATCGATTGTTGCGCGGTATGATCGATAATCCTCAAATTATGCAGAGCATTGGTTTGTATGTTCCTGATAATTATACTAGACATCGTCAGCATAGATTGTTTTACATTCCAATATACAGGACCAACCTGCCGATGGTTATGCCTGTTGGAAGAGCTATGCTGAACAAAATCGCTTTGGGTATTGATATATTCCATGTGTCTGAGGGGGTTTTCCGAAGCGGGATTCTCCTACACCTTTGACCAGGTTTTATGTTATTTTTAATTTATTAAATATTTTCATTTTTGTTATATGTACTTCCTAATATGTATGCCTTAAACATTTTGTTTGTCATGTACATATTATCATGAAATAAATTGAATTGAATTGAATTGAATTGAATTGAAGTCAGAGTTAATGGATTTATCTCTGAAGAGTATGAAGTATGCTCTGGTGTCCCTCAAGGGTCACATCTTGGTCCGATTCTCTTTAATATTTACATCAATGGCATCGCAGACAATTTACTATCCGATTACCTACTATATGCAGATGAGATGAACATTTTCAGAAGAATCATGAATGACCAAGACTTAGAAATTCTTCAGCACGATCTCAATGAACTCCACAGGTGGTGTACTAAAAACAAACTAATGTTAAATATCGGTAAATGCTCAGTAATGTCATTCTCTAGATCACGAAATCAATATCAGGCTAATTATCTCATTGATGGACATCATCTCCCGATAGTCACCTCGGCAAAGGACCTTGGCGTTATTGTGGACCATAAACTGAATTTCTCAAGCCACGTGGAGAAAGTTGCCTCACAAGCTTTCAAGACTCTTGGTTACATCATTAGAGCTGGGAAGGACTTCAGCAATGTCTACACGCTGGTACGACTATTCGACAATCTTGTGAGACCGATTTTAGAATACTATTCTGTCATTTGGTCGCCGTATACCAATAAACTAATCAATCAGCTCGAAAGAATACAACGCAAACTATGTAAATGCATCGCCTATCGTACACGATCAACAGGAGATATTGAGACCGTATATAACAGATTTAGAATCAGCAAACTAATCACTCGAAGACAATTGTCTGACCTGACCTTCTTCTACAAATCTGTCAACGGACAGATAGACTCACCCGAGATCCTGGAACAATTTGGCATTATCACTGCTAGGCCGGATCTAAGAGTGCGTAGATTGCTAGAAACCACTAAATCCACAAAAAGTTATGTGTACAATGGCCCAAGAAATAAGATTGCCAATCTGGTGAATATCCACTGCGTTGATACCAACTTCTTCGATGAATCATACGTCTCATTCTCATCAGCGGCAAAAAGATTGCTATCACAGTATTAAAATTACCCTCAACCCTATATGATTATACCACGTTGTTACTATGCTAGTATTGTTTTTTTTTATATATATGTGCAATTTTTCTAATCCATTCATTTAGGTCTATTATTTTTGTAAAATCAATGTATATAGCCGATTGGCGTATGAATAAATATAGGAATTATTAATTTTGTATCAATGGTGACTAAAACTAAAATACGTTTTTCATCAGTATACTGATGATAGCCTTCAAAAAGCCTTTTAAACAGTAAGAGAAGGTAAAAAATACGCACGGCTTATCAGATATTGATGTTCCTAGGGCAAAACTGCAGGACCGCATCAAGGGATGGGTACTGCAAAAAAACACGTCAAATGGTACCAAATCACTTTATATCGTTATCTGACGAAAACAAAATTGTTGATTCTTTAATAATCTTGTAATAGTATTAGCAAAATTTCATTTCCATTTCCCCATAAAAACACGTTTCTAAGATGAAAAACCAGGGAAAGATGGTTTTTATTATTCATACGCCGACCAGAATTGCGGAAAGCATTATTAGCGCGTAGGTACTAAGAACACGCAAATTATATAAGAAGTTGGTTTAAGGACTTGAAAACCCATCTAGAAAACAACGATGAAGATGTATTAGAAGACCTTAATCGGATTATTAATGGAGATGAAAGCGGCTTTAACATATAACCAAAATGCCCAATCGAAAAAAATAATTCTCTTTCTAGTTTCTAGTTTGTGATTATTAGTGTATTTTAAACGTACCTGTGAATAAATTGAGACGATTTGTCGAAAAGCTTAAAAGGATTTAAGTATAAATTGAAAAAAAAGTCTGTATAGCGCGAATTTCTAAAGGACGTCTGGCGGCCCTGTGCTAAAATCTGATGGCCGAATACTGACGCATAAGTGGCCGACAACTGACGCATAGATGGCCGACTACTAGCAAAACAGCCATTTTTCATTAAAATATTATTTTAATTTTTATGGTTAGGCTAATTTTAA
The DNA here is from genome assembly GCA_016648135.1 of Agrypnia vestita. Taxonomy (NCBI): domain Eukaryota; kingdom Metazoa; phylum Arthropoda; class Insecta; order Trichoptera; family Phryganeidae; genus Agrypnia; species Agrypnia vestita. Next base: position 129,364 of record JADDOH010001963.1, on the reverse strand, counting down.
AAAGCAATAAATATAATAAAAATAGACTCCCTGTTCTTTAATACATACGTGTTTTTCTAAACCATCTTTCAAAAATGAACTTACAATGATATTCCAAACATGACTTTTCTGTAAAATGGCCGACTACTTACTGTAATGATAGTTCAACTTTTCAAAAAATAGGTCAAAGATATTGAAAAAAAAAATGAATACTTTGATATTGCATGTGTCCATCCATAACCTTTGGTATTAGGTCATAGCTTTTCGACTCACTACTAAGGCAGGAATCCACTTTTAAAATTTTTGCTACTAGATATATTATGGATGTCTCAGAGACGAACTTATATACATTATTTTTTTATAGGAAAATAGGTATGGAAGTCTTTGAGTGTTCATAGGGCTTACGACCTATTGTACCACTGGTTAAATTGATCACTTTACACGGTGTAACGTTCACCACTGGACACGATTATTTTAATTTAAACTAAAGTGAACATTGTAATGCACACACGTTGAGTTAAATTTAACATGAATATAGTTTTGAGAGGAGCAGTCCCTCTCATTATCAGGTTTAATTTATAGCTAACCTGACTAACCAACTTACCATCACGCCATTTCCCCACGGGGGTAGGCAGAGAGGACAGAGCGCTACACTCTTCTGTCCTGACACACAACGCTCGCCTCATCCACATTCATACATCTTTGCATGCAAGCTCGATGGTTGTTGATGCTTTGAACGGGACCATCTTCCAGTATCTGGTTAATCTGGTCATGCCACATCTTCCGTGGCCGCCCTCTCTTTCTGGCGCCGTCAACACTTGCGCTATAATATCTTTTTTTTTCTTTCCTCATTCGTTCGCTCAACACGCCCAAATCACCTGAGCGGCCCTGTTTTAATTTTATGAATTATCCTAACATCAGCTTTACATTCATTCCTAATATCCTCATTCTTTACGTTATCATACATGGATTTAGCACACATATGTGTAAGGGATCTCATCTCCACTGCATTCAATCCACTTTCGTTCCTCTTTATTAATTCTTTTTTGAGGTTTGAAAGGTTTCAACTTTAAATAACTAACCCAAGTTTCAAAGGAAAATCTTTTGTAGTTACCGAGCTATGACATGAAGTGTCTATATGTAAATAAAACTTCAAACTGCTCTCCTGCAATCTTGGGAAAAATCACATGCGTCGTTATTCTACGATTACGACGATATCTGCCTCGGAAGTTCACAACTGGAGAGAGCTGGCGCGGGACCGAGGTGAGTGGAGGAAGGCTATCGAGGAGGCCAAGACCCACCAGGGGCTTGTGGACGGTGATGAAACCTTAAGTACCAAACATGCACACTTCAGAAGTCTGGAGTGAGAGCAAATCGTCAATTTCAATTGAAAACGATACATTAAGACAGACAGATATTAGTTTTTGAGTTATATTTCTCTCTAGCGCACGCATCAGCCCTGAGTCTGAGACCTGTGCGTTCAGGCTGCTATCTCTTTGCACTTCATTGACGTACTATTAGTACATTTTTAAATAGCCCCGCAGCCCGGGTTGGAAGGGTCAACTGCGGCGGTCGGGTGGTGCTACCCAGAATAAAATCCGTTTAAATGCCTCAACCGCGTTACACTCGAGCGGATGAGGGTTTTAAACGGCACCTTTACAGAAAAGCCAACAATTCGACGTCACGTTTGTATTCAATTGCGTATTTTGTGGTAATTTGTAAAAAGATGTCTATAATAGAAATTAATATAACTCACTCCGCACCACATTCAAATGAGAACGCCGTTACATAAGGCAATACAACAGCGAACCACAAAAGCATCGCCGAAATATCACAACAGTTAATAAAATCAGATGTCAAAGTTCGGGCACTTACATGGCTGTCGACTCGCTAATCCGCCCAGGGGCCGCCGAGCCAGTCCGCCGCGGAAACCTATTAGACGACAATTATAATCGGCGACATGTTTACTGTCCAAATATGTGACGCTCGAGAAAAAACACAACCACTGCAGTACCGGGCCGACACTGTTTTTTTTTATTTCTCCGCGGACACCGACTGCCGCGCGGCGGGGGACTAATTGAATTTAGCTCGCGCGCGAGGAGGATCGGCGCTCTCCGGCGTGCTGAGCCCCGCTTATCCTTGAAAAAATCAGCTCAATTTGCCGAAAGAAACGCCGATCGCTCGATGACATCCGCATCGGACAGCTCGCCATGGAAATCTAATCTAATTTGTTTCTGCCCTGCTGCGTTCCCGATTTGAAAGCGGCAGCGGGGCACGTTGTTTCGAAATTGGTGACAGCGAAAAAAAGTGTTGTCATTACAATAACTAACTAATTAACCATCACGCCGTACTAGAGGGGTAGGCAGAGAGGATTGAATGCCACACTCTTCTATCTTGGCACACCACTTTTGCTTCAGCCACATTCATACATCTTCTCGTAAGTTATACGGTTGTTGCGGCTTTTAACGGGGCCATCCTCAAACACTTGCTGTATCTGGTAATGCCAGGTCTCTCGCGGACGCCCTCTATTCCTGTTGCCTTCAACACTCGCCTCATATATTTTCTTAACCATCCTTTCCTCGTTCATACGTTCCACATGCCCAAACCATCTCAGCACTCCTTTCTTTATTCTATCTACCACACTACAGCCAGCATTGCATTCACGTCTAATTTGTTCATTCCTTAAGAGTGAGGAATGAACAAATTAGACTCTATCGACCAAAGATTTTCCACACAAGCGTCTTAGTAATCGCATTTCTACCGCATTCAGTCTACTTTCATTCCTCTTTTGCCAATTCCAGGCTTCACTTCCATACATTAGAGTTGGCACTGGAACGCCATTATGTAATGTATGTCATTATAATAAATGGTAATTTATTTATTTTCTGATATTAAAAGAATAGGGAGATTTCACCCGTTTTTTAATACAATCATTACTTCGGTCTAGAAAATAGGTCAACGAATATGTAGAGTACAAAAATGATTTTGAATGCGCCATCGATTTTTAATGGCGTTTATTGTGTATTCTTTTTTGCACTCACCTCAAAACCTCTTCATTTGTTATACTTTTGATTTCGCTTAATTCTTTGGGGTCCACAACTTCGTCGTTATAAAAAAATTTATTATTTCTGAAAATGCTCTATTTATGAATGAAAAATAAAATGTGATTCTCATACAGGGTGTACCAGAGCTAGCAGCAGAAACTTGGCCGGTAGATTTCTGACTATATTATGAGTCAAAAAAGGTTCAAGCAACCATACCCTAATATCATTAGTTATGGAGATATACAATATCAAAATTTGCATTTCTTTTTCAATAGTTCTGACTTATTTTTTGCAAAAAGTTGAACTATCATTACAGTAACTTATATCGATTATGAAAAATTCATTTGCTCCAATACAACTTAAATAAAATGATAAAAACCTTGTAAAAAATAACATTTTTCAATTTTTGCAAGGTTTTCTAACATTTGAAATAATTTTTCACAATCGACATAAGTTACTGTAAAGATAGTTCAACTTTTTGCAAAAAATAATCAAGAAATATTGAAAAAAATGCAAACTTTGATATTTTGCATATCTCCATAACTATTGATATTAGGCCAGGTTGCTTGAACATTTTAGACTCATAACGTAGTCAGGAATCTACCGGCCAAGTTCTGCTGCTAGCTTTAGTATATCCTGTATAATATAATGTGATGATCGAAAATGTGATGTGATGTGATGGTGAGAGTGAGGCAAGAAAATTTTGTCCAAAAATGTATTTGTTACTTTCTAGTACTTTACCTAAATATAAGGGTGATTTTTAAAAAACAAATCCTGTAATATAATTTTTTAAATATTGAACACTGAAAAATGCTATTTAAATTTTGCTGTGGTTAAGTTATCCATTATGTTCAAGTTCATATTTCTCTTTACTGCATTTTGAGTAAAAAAGTACATAATTGTTTTATGAACCTATAGTTGAATTGACTAATTATTTTGAACTATTTTATAAATGTGTTAATGGCGCAGTTATTGCATAAGTTATGAACGCTACCGAAGTGTATTCGTAGATAAATTTCGGTCCCAAGGTTTTCTCTTTTCTATGGTCATAACTCAAACGTCAAACCAAATCAAAACCACAAAATCAGATACGTCAAATATATAGGCGAACGGTGTTTGAATGCAATTGTTTCTCTAGCTTATTTATTAAATTGTTGACACAAAGTGCTGAAAAGAAGGATCGTTATAGAAACCTTTTATTCTGTTATTCATCTGGAAAAGGAGTGTATTTTATCTATCACTTGATACAATACTTGTAATGGTTATGTATGCTACAGTAACAAATATTTCCATTTAAGAACGCCTCAATTGTTGTAGGTAACTACTTTCTTTTGCTCCATTATATCGCACCATGAGTACTTAGTGTATCAATTAAAAAATATTACTTTTTAGTTAATAATGCAGTTTTTCAGCGTTTTTCGGTTTGTTTATTCCTTTAACGTAGTAACTCAAATTAAATGTGAAATACGATGTAATTGAGTTAGGATGGAAACCATCAATTCTTGTATTTTAATGCATTACAGCATTAATCTAAAATCAATATTACAGCGTTCCGAAATTAAAAAAAAAACATGTTAATACATTAACTCTGAAACAGTGAGAAATAATGCAAAAAACCATTTATTTTATGCTTGTGATTTTGTATCTTCAAACGCTGATATCTTGAAACTGTACTTTTTGACTTATACACTAACTAAAGTAGGTACTCGTGGTGCAATGTATATTGTAGTTATTTATTTTATTTCATTTAGTTTAGCGCAAACACAGGCATGACACGCCCATACATTTTGTAGTTTATTAAAAGTACACAAATTCAAAATGTAAATACATGGTTACTTTTCTATTTTAAATTCAAATACAAAATAATTAACTGTTCGAAGAATATTTTTTCTTCTTCTGTATGAAGGCTTGAACTTTGTGGTGACATTATTATTAAAATAAAACACAAATCACTTTGTTTTCACCACTATATTAGATTAAAAAATCTACATGTTTCGAGAACAATGTTCTCTTCATCAGGATTATTGTGTACACAATAATCCTGATGAAGAGAACATTGTTCTCGAAACATGTAGATTTTTTAATCTAATATAGTGGTAAAAACAAAGTGATTTGTGTTTTATTTTAACAAAATAATTGTAAAGAAAACTATTTAAATGCAAAATACATATTTTAAAAATACCTTTATTAAAAGAAAATACCTCTAGTTAGTTAAGATTTTTGCAAGTCATTTATTTTGCTGATTTTAATACATTAATTTTGCCAGACATGAACTAATAGAAAATGTATGGGCAATCTGTAAGAATGGGCTCTCCAAACTCAATTGCACTTTGGTGGAAAAGCTTATTTCGTCCGTAATTGAGGTATAGTTTCGAGAAAATGGCAACCACATGCCAAAACCTCATTGAGTCAATGCTAAGGGTTTGTTCAGACACGCGGAAATCATGCGATTGCAAATCGCACGTTTTGAAACCTCAGATTTGTGTCATGTGTTCAGATAGCCGCGGTTAATAAGCGATTTGTGTGCGCGAATAGCGTGTTAGTTAATGAACGTCAGTTTGACAGCTTCGGTTCCGTTCTCCGTCTTTGAATATCAGGGATAAATTCGCTCATTAGTCAAGACACAAAAATATAATTCTGTCAGTTCATTTTTGGTGAATAAATACCCACTTACCTAAAATACTCTTTTTTTCAACGTGTCTTCACCATTTCCAAATATCTCCACCAACTCCTGCCAAGCTCGGTTCTTGGCAATTTTATTTGAGTAATCCTCGCATTAAAGATCCCACATTGCAGGTCTTTTCTCCACTTCATTAATAAAAAGTTCAGGTTCCAAGCGATCCATAACGAGCTCACGCATGCTCCTGTTGTGACAGGAGCACGAGGGCGCTGCTCGATTCTATTTTCTAGCGGTTGAGTGGCGGGCACCACGCGGTTTGATTAACCGCAAGGTTATGTCTGAATGATTACATACAAACCTACATAAATAAGACCCGCACGGTTCCTGCTATGTCTGAACAAGCTCTAAGAAGGCTAAAATCTTTGCTTGAGGCCAAAAAAGGTCATATTAAGTATCACTTTGTTATAATTAGTTATAATTTAAAAAACAAATAATAGATATTTCTAAATTTTTGATCTTGTTTCAATTAGTCTGTTCGATACTGTATATATACATAACCTTCTATTTTCAGGCTTCACGATGGACGAGACCAGTCCACCAGAGCTGCCGCAACTTGCTGAAGAAGCATATCTGCCGAGCCTGTGTCGGACGTGTTTGTCCAGCGACGATGTGAAGGTTTCCCTACTGGACACCGTGCTAGCCGCGCCTCCCTTGGCCGACCTGCTGCGGGACCTGGCTGCCGTTGTGGTTAGTGGAGTGAAGAAGGCCGATGGAACGTTTATTCTCTTATTTTAATGGCCCGAAACTCTCTCGTTACACGATCACAGTAACGAGAGAGTTTCGGGCTAATTTAAACACAACAACTGACGCTCTTCCATCAACTAGATAATACATAAAACTCGTAAATGGGTGGAATTGCAAAATTGGGTCGTTCAGTATCGAAACCTACCTAACCACCATTTTTTTTTAGATTGGAATGTCAATACGTTATCTTATCTCATTCTTACATTTTACATATTGTTTACACAATATCTTCATTGTTTAATAAGTATTTCAAAAATATTTAATTATATTTTACACTCTTATGTCACTGATAACTTAATTTCACTTACCCCTGATAATTATTTCTTTGATTCCTACACTGCAAGTTACTTCCATTAGACAATCCCAACTACAATTTTAATGCTATTTTATTTATTAGACAATCCTAACTATATTTTTATTTCACCTATCACAGATATTATACTTACTCAAGAGTTTGTATGTATAGGTATACTCAAGTATATGTATATGTATTGTATTTTGTATATGCAGATGTAACCATGTATGCTTTCTTACTTGCATTAAGCTAATTAATTATCAAATTTTTCAATTACATTTTGTTGACTGTTTTTATTTTGTTTTCAAATATTTACTCATGTTGTAAAAGCCCATTGGGCGTAAATAAATAAAAAAAAAATAATAATAATGCAATGAATATGTATATTTATTTCCTTGAATTTCAAAATCAACCTGAATCCGAATGCTTAAATTTCAAAATCTAAATACATTGCCTTGGTTTCAAAATTTTATTTTTCAAGTCCATTTTAAATGTTGAAATAACTCACAAAATATGCAAATTTCAAACCAAATTTATTAATCAATTAGAAACACAGGCAGAAAAATCAATTATTTTTTGTATTTTGGATTATTGAATGGTTCATTCTCTTATATGTTCGTAATTATTTTCCCATTTTTTTTTGCAAAGATTATCTGAGGCAGTAACATCTCTCTAGCCATGTCCAAACCTTTGTCATTTTGGTGTTTTAATTCCAGTTGGGCACGGAGGACGGCCTGCCCACCGGGATATGCGACGCTTGCCTCCGAGAGATCAATTCCTGCTACCGCTTCAGACGCAGGTACTCCATCCAACCCTCCTCCGGTTCCAGCTCCCATTTGGAATGTAAAATTCTAAAGTATATAAAGTTTTATAATTCTAAAAGGCTATTCTTTCCTTCTTAGGTGCCAACAGGCCGATGCGACGCTACGCAGATTGATGAGTCTGCGGCAGATAAAGCGAGAAGACACAGCCAGTGAGCGCACACTCCCGGTAAGCGGTGAACTGCAACGCGACTATGAGAAGAATGAAGACTCGCTTTGCAAAGAATACGAAGAGAACGTATCTTCAGATTGCAGTAACGACAATATTAGACTGTTTGGATGCAAGTATTGCGATTTCAGGACGGAACTCAAATCGGAGTACGCGACGCATAAAGCGCAGGTTCACAGTAAGACAAAGAAGAAAAAGAGGAAATTAGATGGCAATGATAAGTACGTGGAAACGTTTACCGAATCCGGAGAAAGAGTGTTCAAATGTTCCGTCTGCGATTACGTCGCCTTCGCAAAATCGACCATTTTGGCTCACCGTCGCGCGCACGACTCGGAGAAACCGTTTCACTGCTCGCACTGCCGCTTCCGGACCAACTTCCGCGCCAGCCTCCAGGCGCACCTCCGCATCCACACCGGGGAGAAGCCGTTCCTGTGCGAGCACTGCCACCTGCGCTTCAAGCAGCTGGCCCACCTCAAGCAGCACAAGCTCACCCACTCCTCGGAGCGCCCCTTCTCGTGTGCGCTGTGCAGCTACCGCGCCAAGGCCAAGCGCCACCTGGACAACCACCTGCGGACGCACACGGGCGACCGGCCCTTCATGTGCGACTCTTGCTCCTTTCGCTGCGCCAACAAGGTGAACCTCATGTCGCACAAGCGCAGCCACGACGCGGCCAAGCTGTTTGAGTGCGAGCTGTGCTCGTATTCGTCCAATTTTAAAAAGAATCTGACGATGCACGTGTTGAAGCACTCGGGAGTGAAGGCGTTCGGTTGCGATTTGTGCGATTACAAAGGGACCTGCGCTCAGAATCTCCGCGCGCACATGCTCTCTCATTCCAAGGAGCGAAGGTTCGCTTGCGGCGAATGTGCTTATCGCACTAAGACGAGCTCCATGTTGAAGAAGCACTTGAAGATCCACAACAGATAGTGCTGTGGCCTCATGAATTGTATGTGTGATTATTCTAAGACACCGTCCTCTTCATACACCAGGCAGTCGGGGTAACTGCGGAGCGATGTCGCGCTGTGGCGCCCGATGCCTCCCCTGGACCACAGTGAGGGACAGCCGATGATGATGACTAATCCACCTTTTCTTTATTTATTAATCAACGCCCTAGTAGGCTTTTGTAGTACAAGAAAGTTACAAGCATTTTTATACACCTAACATAAAATAGGTTTTAAGTAAATAATTAAAAAATAATAATAGAGATAAAACATATTTAAGAGGAATGAACACTTTAAAAATAGAACAATATACAGGGTGTACCAGAGCAAGCAGCAGAAACTTGACAGGTAGATTCCTGACTATGTTACGAGTCTAAAATGTTCAAGCAACCATGGCCTAATATCAATAGTTATGGAGATATGCAATATCAAAAGTTGCATTTTTTTTCAATATTTCTGACTTTTTTTGCAAATTTTTCGCTTACAAGTCGAATAAAATGATAAAAACCTTGCAAAAATTTAAAAAAGGCATTTTTTACAAGGTTTTTATCATTTTATTTAAGTTGTATTGAAGCAAATGAATTTTTCATAATCGATATAAGTTACTGTAATGATGGTTCGACTTTTTACAAAAAATAAGTCGGAAATATTGTAAAAAAAATGGAAACTTTGATATTGCATATCTCCATAACTATTGATATTAGGCCATGGTTGCTTGTACATTTTAGACTCATAACATAGTCAGGAATCTACCGGCCAAGTTTCTGCTGCTAGCTCTGGTACTCGCTGTATATAAGCAATGATTAGTACACAAACAAACAGTAATAATTAGACCTATCTGGCAATCTTCTGCTTGTACTTCTATAGTACCAGGAGAGTATTAATATACAAAACATTATGATTTATAAGAGTGAGGAAATATGCTGAAGCTCGCGTATTACAGTGTGGGGTTGCGTTCCGGGAAAATGCGCACATTAATGTGATGCGCTCAGGTTAAGTCTTCAATTATTACAATACATTATTTTTGTAAATATTTGTACAGAACTGATTAATAAAAAAATTGTTCCATAAATCGTCGTGTGCATTTTAATTTATTGATAATTTTTACCAAGTCTTCAGTCCATAAGGTATCATCGGTAGTATGCGTGCATTAAAGACCTTTGTTGTAAGATAAATTAGAATTTCTTTATTATGGATAGTACAGTTTAACCAAATGTATCCTAACCTATTCTATTCTCTTTTCTGAGTTTGATTTTATGACCAAGGTAAACATATTCATCAATTGTTTCCATTTTATTCCCATCTACCCTAAAAACCCTGTTAATTCGAAATTTAAGATACAAAAATGATCAAAAACGCAATATTAATTATGATTGTACAAAGATTGTGATATTTCTATTACTAAAGTAGGTACATATAACTAAAGTATCAACCTATCTGATATTGACATATGTACTTCTTTTTCTCACTTGTGAAAAAAATCAAAATAGTTTTTCAATTATGTCACATTTAAAAAAAAAATTGAAGACGTATTGATTTATGGTGCAAGGGGCTATAGGCCGATCACAAACCAAAGACCATTCCCTAGCTTTGTCCGGTAAGAAGGAAGCGGGGTAAAGTTGCCTGGCAAGCCCATATCACAAGCCTCAATATGACATTCCAAATAAATATGTTTTTTTTAGTTTCAAAAAGATTACTTACTTACTAGAAAAACTTCTTATGTGTTCATTTTTTGCATCGTAATAACATGCATATTTATTAAGATTTTATTTATTTATTTATATATTTATTGTTTATTTACATTTACATTAGTTAATACAAGATACTAATAACTGCCACACCAGGTAAAAACCTGTTCTGTGGCAGTTATTCTCATAAGGTATTTATGTAATAGTAAAAAATGACAATTAAAAAATCTAAATCTAAAAGAAAATAAAAAAGAAAAGATAATATACATACAAAATCAAGGTAAGAATTTAAAGTAAATCATAGAAATACCTAAATCTAAGAGAAAAGAAAAGAAAAAAAAATACACATACAAAATTAAGATGAGAATTTAAGTACTTACAAAAATAAATATTATATTATAGTATACTTTAAATTATAAAAATAGTTTTTGCCAATTCAGAGGTCAAGGGCGGGTCATTTCTTCAGCATTCCTTCTACCTGATATTTTTATAAACTTATTAATATGATGTTTAAAAGGTTTGTGTAGAGTTATTTCTTTAGTTTCATTAGGTAACTTGTTAAAAACAAGCGGGGCAGTGAAATTAAATTGTCTTTGCCCAAAAGATGTTTTCCTTTTAGGTACCTCGAAATTAATTGTATTTGCCAACCTTGTAACCCGTGTTTGTTGAGTACGATTATGATTTACCTTGTCCTTGTGGAATTTTATAAGTATGGTTTTAAGGTATAATTGTCTCGGGTCAAGAACGTTAAATATTCCAAACAAATCATCTGAAGGAAACATTCTAGATTTCTCGGTGATTATACGCATGATGCATTTTTGTGATTTTGTCAGCGGATCCATGACTGATTTTACAAACCCTCCCCATCCAATTATGCCATAGGATAATAGGGATCGAGTGATGGAATAATATATAGTCCTGAAGGATACAATATCTACCACTTTTCTCAGATTTCTATATATGTATCCCGTTTTCCTAACCTTATTAGAGAGATCTTGTATGTGTCCCTGCCAACTGAGTTTGTTGTCAATTATAATTCTTAGGTATTTTATATCAATATTTTATATTACCGTGGTTGTCGAATTATTGGAGTTAATCTACCATGAAATTAACATATTCGGACTTCTTTATTTAAAAATTTTGGATTGTGGGGAATTTCGAATTATCGGGGTTTTACAGTATTATTGTACATATTTCTGTTTGCCAAACTAAAGATATTTGTTTTTCGTGTATTCGTCTCTAGTCCTGTTCTTTAGATGCTTCATGTCATTCCTTGATCATAATAATCTACAGTTCATTAATGTCCTTACCAATAACCGTTATATCATCTGCAAACCTGAGATGACCATATGAGTGCTAATTATTTTAACTCAGAACCAACTGCAAAATAAATGAAGACCCCATGGCAAGAAGTTGTTAACTAACATTCAATTCAAGTCATTTTGAGATAATTAGACATTTGCGTTTCGCCTTTGAAAAATATGCTAATTCAAGATTAATTTTTATTTATTTATGTCACAAAAATATCAAAAAAAGTATTTACAAAGTAAAAAAAACACAATTATGCACAAAAAATAAAAATATACCTATTTTCCCTAAAAAATGTAGTTAACAACCATTTTTTCGCCTCTGGAACTCATTTTTAATAGAGGAACACCTTTTTAAAATTGGTTAAACACGAACATCAGACAACCCTTCAAATGCTATCCGTTTTTACCATCCATTATCCAAAATTACAAAATGCCTGGCTTATTAATTAATAATCCAAAGCAAATATAATATGTATCATTTAAAATTATAGAAAAATAATATATAAGTACATATTATAATAGTCTTCATATAAAAACAAATATACGACGGTACTGCCAGAGTAAAATTTATATTAACAATAAATATTCCAATTTAAGTCTGAACTTATTTCCAATGGAAAGAGCGTACAATATTTAGTTTAGAGGGCTTATTAACTCATTTTTGACAAAAATGTTAATTAACAACATCTTGCCATGGGGTCTTTAAATGTAATAAGTGTGAATAGAAAATAGACTTGTTGATTTTTTAAACTTGTATAATTGTACATAAGAACATTTAGTTTAAGAACAATCTTTGGGTATGTAAGACAATCCCACGTGACGACAAATACTATGCACAGAATCCCATGATTAGTGGTTTTGATGACTTTTTTGCTTTGAAAATAACATATATTTTCAAGAACACATTCATATTTGTGAAGTTGTAATTTTTCAGAACAAAGTTCTGTGAAATTTTTACATCAAATTAATTAATCAATTAGAAAGACATACAGAAAAATCTAATTCACGAAAAAATATTAAATAAAAATTAATCAATTAATAAAAATAAGAAATACCTATAAGGTCGATATATTCACGGAAACATAGAGGGTTGCTTTAGCTTAGTGGTCAGAGCACCGGCCACGGAAAGGAGGTGACCTGGGTTCGAATCCCAGTAGTAACCTAATATTTTTTTGTGAATTAGATTTTTCTGTACGTCTTTCTAATTGATTAATTAATTTGATTTGAAAATAACGTTCGTCAGTAAAGTTTCTAATTCAAAAATTTTCAAAATAGATTTTTATAACACTCATGTGATGGAACGTCATTTTGAGCCCTAATACAAATTTTTATTGTAAATTTTTTATTTTATTTAAAATACATTAAATTAATCATTCTTAAATATTTTCACAATATACTTATGTTTCGAAAATTTCAAAAAATAATTTTTTCCAAGGTTTTTATAATTTTATTGGACTTTGTTAATTTATTGTTGATTTTATGAAAAATATTTTAACAATTTTAAAAATATTTAATAATTTTTCGAATCGCAGTTTTAATTTGATAATTTCTAAATTATAAATTCCAAAATTTGTGACGTCACACCAGGGGAGGGGGGGGGTCACACAAATGTGACAAGGACGGGGGAGGGCTCCAAAAATCATGAAATTCGTGTTACGTAATATATGGAGAATGCATATTTGAAAATGTGATGGCCTTTTTTAAAATAAAAACACAATTTATTGTGCCAATTTTGAAACATGCCAGTTTACAATATGTACAGAGCGTCTCATATTTAGTAACAAAAACTTGGGGGGACTTCCTCATGCAATTTTGAATAGAAAATATTCTTTACACTTTGGGTGAAATGTCGAAAGTCACGGAGATAAGCGACATCAAATTTTAAAATACTTTTAACGTATTTTCGGTAAAACATTGGACTATCAATACAGTAACTTTTACGGAATATTGAACATTTATTCGCTTTGATACGAGTCAAATAAGATTATTAAAAAATTTTAAAATATTTTTTCTGTTGGGTTTTTGTCGTTTTGAGAGAGAGTCATCAATGTGAGACTTGCGTAGTTTATGTTAATTATTTGGACTAAAAAGTTTAACTGTTACGTTACTACCCTGAGTTTCTCATTCTGCATAGTTGCTACCCAAGGTACCCGGGTACTCAACCTGGAAGGACAATCCCCCGTACATTATTTTGTTTTGTATCTCACAAACTGATATTTAGACAGTTGTCAAATAGCTTCTTAGAAGATCGCTACTTCTCATAGCAATGTCCGTCTTCCCTATATTTCCCCCCCTTTCAAATACAGTAAAACTTTGATTTTACGTTCCTCGTTTTTACGTTTTCCCGCTATTTACACCGAAAATTCGAAGTCCCATTTCATCTCCATACATTTCCATATAAATATTTCCCGCAATTTACGCGGATGAATTTTTTTCACTTCCCCGGTTTATTTACATTACACCGAATTATTTAGAAAATTCAATATGTCAACATTAGATGAATTTTTAACGCGGCAGTTACCGTCTTTTGTGTTTGGGCTCCGGCTCGAGCGCGTATAAATTACGTTAGTAATGAAGTAAGGTAAAAAGGGACACACTAATTAGTGTATGTAAATGTTTTTAACGCTTGAATAATACTCTTTTTTACTAATTGTACTCATTTTACCATCAGCAATTCGAGCGCGCGAAAATCGTAACGATGCTTCTATATTCCGTGAACGGCGCAGTGGCGGTTTTCACTCGCGTTTTGGCGCGATCTAAATGACAGCCGCCGCGATGTATTAACTTATGAATCGTTTTTTAAAGTATTTCGTTAGTTTGTATTGTTAAATTCACATTTCATTTTGTTTTACGCACTTTCTTGAATTTTTTTTCTTAAATCATAAAATGCATCATGATTTTAAAATGAAATTTAGCGGCCGAGTTTAGAGCATCCGCCATTTTTTTTAACAGAATACGAAATTGAAGACACCTATGGGCGCTATAAAAAAACAATCGGCCTCAAAAATTTAGCGATTTACCTAGAGAATAAGGACCCAAATGTTGACCTGAATCAAGTAGAGGATTGTAGGCAAACTGATGTACACGAACTGATTGATACAAAAATACATTTACAACGCCGTTGAAACAGGGTTATTTTTTTTAGCAATAGCAACATAAAAAAATAGTAACATGGTAAAAAGTAATCTAAAAGATAATGTAAATTTTTGAAAATAACATATGTACTATGAAATTATTTTAAGCATTAATTGTTTTTACTTCCATCGAAAGCTCATTTTTGTATACAATTTTCATTTCCTCACTTTTACTTTTTCCTCAGTTCTACACCGATTTTTTTTGTTCCCTGGAGAAGTGTTAAAACGAAGTTTTACTGTAATTCAAATTGCGGGGTTCCAAACGGACAAAAACATCTGGCTTCATGGATAAAAATATTAAATCTCGAATTTGAAAATGGGTACCCAGGTACCCGCGTATTAGTAACATTAAGTTAAGTAATTTTTGTCGGTTGGACTTGAAAATTGGAAACATCTTTAGCATTAAAATGATGCAATTTCGTTTCTTCGTAATAAACGCCGTCTCTCGGTTGCACATGTCACCTTGACTTACGCGGCACGAGAAGTCTGCACAGTGCGTACATTAATTCGATTACAGCAAAACATCCTTGGAGTCTCCCCGGATGACCGTTATGTCCTTCAGCTCCTGCCGCTTCCTCTCGCCCCTGTCCCCCTTCCTCGCCTCCTCCTGCCTCTCGGGGGCCGCCCCCCCGCTCCCCGCCGCGGGCTCCTCCCTGGCCGCCCTGTCCAGAGCCGAGGTGAGGATCTCCGCCAGGCGGTGCGCGCAGTGGATCATCTCCCGGGCCTCGCTCCTGGACAGCGCCACGCCCCTCCTGTCCCCGGCCTCGGGCTCCGCGCTCCTGGCGGCCTCCGTCGCGGCCGGGTCTATCTCGAAGGCCTTCATGTCCGCGCTCCCGTCCGGCTCGTAGAACGGCGTCGGACAGTCGTCGTAGAAGAACTTGGTGGGGAAGGCGGCCAGCGAGCTGTTGTAGTTCTGCCAAAAGTCGTTCCACTCTCCCTTCTCCTTGACCGGCGCGCTCTCGCTGGCGTCGCCGTCCGCGGACTCGGTCTCCCGGCGGCGGCCGGAGCTGGAGCCGGGCAGCCGGGCCTCGGGGCTGGCCGCCGGGCCGGCGCGCTGCGGCCTCTGCGGCGCGTCGGGAGACAGCTTGCAGGGGGAGAACTCGCAGGTCGACGCGTCCGAGGTGCAGTCCGGCGAGTTGGAGGAGAAGACCAGCTCGGAGTGCCTGGAGAGGCTGGAGCCCACGGAGCACTTGCGCAGGGTGGTGGCGGAGCTCGCGCGGCGCCGCCCGTCCTGATTCCGCGCGGGGCACGGTCTGCTCGCGCCGTCGAAGGACGACGCGAAGGTCGGCGCTCTCGGGCTGAAGCTCTGCAGGGAGCTCCTCCTGATCAGCTTGTGCGAGCACGAGGAGACCTTCGAGGACGGGGAGTTGGACGTGCTCCTCGCGCCGGGGCCCCCGTCCGCCCTGCTGACCTTCTCGACGCTGCGCCTCCGTCTGCCGGAGACCCGCTCGGAGCCCTGGCGGCCCACCGTGTCCCTGCTCTCCCCCTCGGAGTCCGCGAAGTCCGACAGCTGCGACAGGTCCAGGGACACCCTCTGGTGGAAGACGCACTCCGCGCTCCTGCACTCTATCTCGCGCGAGTCCCGCTTCTTGCTCTGGCCGGTCTTCTTGGCCACCAGCCTGGTCTGGCGCAGGTTGGTCTCGAAGGAGTACCTCCGGCTGCAGGAGGCCGGCAGCGAGTTGGCCCGGTGCGTCCTCCGGAGGGCGGGGCTGCCGCGCAGCGAGAGAGACAGTTCCGCGGGCAGCTCCGCGCTCCTGTCCGTCCTCTCGGAGAGGAAGGACGTCCTGGAGATGGAGCCGGACCTGGAGTGGTAGCGGCCGTTCTCCCTGATGGCCTGCGTCTTCACCGTGGTCCGCGTGGAGGTGTTGGACATGATGGAAGACGGTCTGACGACTTCTTGTTTTCTGACGGTTTTGTTGTAGCAATCGATCTTTTTCTTTTCCGCGTTGGAATTCATCTTGAATTGCCTCCGCCCTCTCGGGTGGCCCCGAGTCGCGTGTTTTGTCGATACTTCTGCGCTATTTCACTTCTCGCCAACAGTCAGTGCACACTGAAACGAACTCATTTGACCACGTTTATTTAACAGTCAACACATTTAGTTTAACTTAATATATTAACACCATCCATCCATACCTTGCCACTAGGTGATTATTTGACACTGAGAGTAGAAAGGAAGTGAACTGAAATCAACATGTAATCAATGAGCCCGAGGACAGACGGTGTGAAAGATCGCTATGAAGAATGCGGAAAAGACAAGGTGATGGAGGTAGAAATAGATGTGGAAGGAAATATTAGTTTTGAACGGAACAGGAAGCACCGAGCAGGACTGTTCTTGCCAACAGAGGAGACTCGAATCACTGGTGAGCGGTTGTGACGCAAAAGTGGACATTGTTACGCCATTTCAACAGTCTCACCACCTTACGAAGAAGAAGTACAAAGTGATTTTTTTGTTCTTAACCTATAGTTTATAACTTAAAATGGTGGAAATTTTGTGAAGCAATCAATGAAAAATTTTATCTTCAACAACGAAACACAATGAAGAAAAAACTTTATTAAAAAACGTCAAATTTCGTCCTTGCCAAACACTGAATTTTAAAGAGACGAAATTATAGTTTTTTTGACGCATTCGGGATAAAAAAATTATACTAACGAAAGTTGCGCACGCGCAGAGTACGCATTGTAGCGGAAATGCGTAACAGCGAAATGCGCGCGCATCCGTTAAACTGTCAAAAATATATTCACTTGAAATTAGTGCTCCAGTAATATAAGTAATACGTTGTCGGCCATCTTTAATCGAGTACCAATCATGAAGATGCTTAATTCAAAAGCTGACTAATGAGCGGTTGTTAAATTGAAAACTTTTGTCTTTATTGTTGAACTTATTGTCGATGTTATTGCAAAAACCGTTGACGTATTATAATATAGACACGTTATTCCCACACTAGCCGGCTTTCATATGTAGCTAATATTGCATTGAAAGAGACTACAAATCATGGCACACTTATTTCACAAACGCTCTGCGTGTAGACAGAAAAATCAGGTAATTTAAAGTCACGGTGACTAAAATAACATACTCATTCTTACAATAGTGTACGATACTCTGTTCCTTTGTTTCGATCGGTTGGATAAGGAATGCAAGTAAGGCAATTAGCTAACTTTTAAGTTGCCAAGATTTCACGCTTGTAACGTATCTACACTTTATTATATCATTGGCAAAAACAACGTAATTGTCAGATATTCGTTTTCAAAACAAAAAACACATTCGTTCATTCGACATTCATCGCGGCTGTCAAAGTTGTACAGTTTCGAATCTTTTGAAAACGGAACTGTTTTAGGCCGAAAATCAACAAAACTTGAAAGTGGGTACCTATACACTTGGTTTTTTTATGAAAACGCACACGTTTTTCGATTCGTCGCAACTAGGGAATGCAATCCCGATCCCGCGAGATCTCGAGGCATTTTACGAGATCAATCCCGAACCGAAAAATCGGACGATATTGTCGGGATTGATCAACATTTTTTATGTTTTGTATATTTAATTGTATACATCTATACAGCTTTTAGTAGATAAGAACTTAAAACTTATGTTCATGTCACATTCAAATAATGAAAATAACTTTGAATAATATTTGCTGTATTTCATCAACCTAACGTAGTAATAAAAACTACTACTAACTCTATTACATTGACTGATTAATGCTTGGAAAAACGCCTACAAAAACTTTAATGCAATGATTAATAATGAACATTTTATTAAAATTGCTGATATAAAAATGCAAGGCATTGTCGTTAATTGCTTTTAGCCATACATACAAAGAAAAACACAAAAGTATTCGGGATCCCGATCCGTAGGGATCCCGCGGGAATGGAAATTCTAATCTTGAGCGATCCCGAAAGGGCAATCCCGGCTCGGGATTGTATTCCCTAGTCGCAACATATGACTGCGATGCTGCGGCGAAAGTCTCACGACGATTCGAAGACATTCATCTCTTATTTTTGCTATCACAAACCAACAGTTTGCATTTGTACCACTTCAAAAACAAATATTAATAATTTAACTGCACTATAGTGTAGTTCAGCGTATTATTGTATCAAAATACATTTTTAACCAATACGTAAATATCAACTATCACAATCACTTAATAATTTCGTTGTCTGTCTGTTTCACGGCTAAAAAACGGCCCCGAACCGGCGGATTAACGCATTTTGCTACGGCCGCCTCTCCATAGATCGCCAAAAATATGCTTTAAATATACACTAGGGTTCAGCAAATCCGCGAATCAATGTTCTATCATTTTTGAAGGTTACAGCTAAGTAGTTATTTATATTGATTTACCGTTGTGAAACACTCTAAAATGAAAAGTATGCGAAGCACTGTCCTTATTATAGATTGGGGACATCCTTATACAGGGTTATTTGTAAAACATTAATAACCTCGCAGGACTATACTCCTGCCTTGATTATGAGTCGAAAATATTCAAGCTATCATGACCTAATATCAATAGTTATGGAGATAGGCGACATCAAAGATTGCATTTTTTTTTCAATATTTCTGACTTATTTTTTGTAAAACGTTGGACTATCATTATAGTAACTAATATCTATTACGAAAAATTCATTCGTTTCAATACTAATTCAATAAAATGATTAAAACTCTGAAAAAAATCCAATTGGAATCCGAAGGTTTTAATTTTTTTATTTGACTTGTATTAAAGGGAATGAATTTTTCATGTTCGATATAAGTTACTGTAGTGACAGTCCAACGTTCTACAAAAAATAAGTCAGAAATATAGAAAAAAAAATGCAAACTTTGATGTCGCATATCTCCATAACTATTGATATATTAGGTCATGATAGCTGGAACATGTTCGACTCATAATCAAGGCAGGAGTATAGTCCTGCGAGGTTATTAATGTTTTACAAATAACCCTGTAGATTGCCCGGCGTCAAAAATGTCCTCCTTGAATACAGGAGTGACCTATATCCTGCCGGTGCTAGAAGTGGTTGGTTTAGACGCGATAGAGAAGTGGTGCTGGTGGGCCAAGATAGGAAGATAATCATCCGTATTCTGAACTAAGCAATATTCCTGTTTCTTGACAGTTCTTGCATAACATTGTGACGCCGCTTCTTGACGCCTTGTGTTTGACAGGTTTGAATTTAACGAATTCAATCAATTAGGAAGCTCACTATTCGTGATTGTAAATAACCTAACGTTTAATATCATTGCAACATTATAATTTAAAATTTGTTTTACTTTACTTTGTAATACACACACAATATGAGTTATTAAATTACTACTACAGTTTCGAGAGGTGCAGTCCCTCTTATCATCAGGTATAGATAATGACTAACTTAAATACAAAATTTATCATTCTAAATAAATAATATCACATTTCAGTCCACTTCACCACTCCTAGACCTGTTCGGGGAAAAATATACCCTTCCCCACCGCGCTCCCCCTGACCAATCCCGATTAGATTGATAAATGTTGTATTTAAGTTAGTTATTATCTATACCTGATGATGAGAGGGACTGCTCCTCTCGAAACTATAGTAGTAATTTAATAGCTCGTATTGTGTGTGTGTATTACAAAGTAAAGTAAAACATATTTTAAAACCTAACGTTTTATGGCGACAGACATGTATATCTAACACAATGTTAGATATACATGTCTGTCGAGATACAGAATTAGCAATATACTATAAAACTCAGGCCGCAAAAAACTCGGTCTTCAGTAAAATCATATTCTTATTCTTGCAATTGTCCGTGCCAGGTGTGGACTTATCCGCAGACACAAACAGACACAAGCAAAAACTTAAAATAATGATTTCATACGCTTTAACCCAACGTACACGCACACAAACATCACCTTTAAGTAAGTTGTATTACAGATATTATTGTAAGCGATTAATACACGTATGGAGCAGATATTTTTCAAACGTTTTAATCTTTTTCTTTGCAAAACACCTTCGTGCATTGTAAGCTTCAATTCGAATAGATAAAGAAGCACCGCTTAGTTCAGAACGCGGCCGGCTGTGAGACAGAGGTGGAGGAAAGGTGGGTGGCTGGTGCTGACCAGGAAGTTGGCAGATGTGTCTGGACAGCTTTGAAGCGAGAGGAAGTACTCCGAGGCGGGCGGTCGCGGCGGAGGAGCCCCGAGAACTGGCCAGGGACGGCGTCCTGACCCCGGTAATGGCCATCCACCATCATCAAACAGTTTTTAATTAAGGCCTGCCGCACTTTGGATACGAATTATTACGTACGTATTCGTACGACTATTTTCGTACGTATTGGAGCGCGCACACTGATTGCGTCTTGCGTTGTCACGATCAGTTACTTTGCGCATTTCTCCAATGACGTTTGTGCCAAATGAATAATCTGCATCTTCTGGAAAACTCTATAATGGGCGACTTAAATAATGACAAAGTTCACGACTATCCGTGTAATAGATTCACAAATGCTGGGGAGAATCCAAGTGCAACAACACGAGCTCATAACATCGGAGAAATATTTAAAAGTTTTTTGTTCGGGGTACATAATTATACCTCACCTTTATTAAAACAAATTATTAAA
The DNA here is from genome assembly GCA_016648135.1 of Agrypnia vestita. Lineage (NCBI taxonomy): Eukaryota > Metazoa > Arthropoda > Insecta > Trichoptera > Phryganeidae > Agrypnia > Agrypnia vestita. The sequence goes on along the minus strand of JADDOH010001963.1, from coordinate 107,989 downwards.
AAATATTGATTATGATATTTGTATAAATCTACTTTTATGTGAGTTTTTTTCACCGACATGTTCCAGAAATTACCATTCCATCATCAGGGTGCTGCGAGACTGTCAAAAAATTCGAATGAAATGTCTTTTGTTCACTGCTTTTAAAAATCATTCGAAGTATTATTTAAAAAAATATGTTATTACTGAAGTTCCATAACATAGGTTGCTCAATCAATTGAAAAAAAAAATTTGACTTACAGGTATTTTTTAGTTCTTTAGAGATTTTCCGCCGTGATCAGCGCTGATGGTCACGCAGTTGAATTACTTTGGTCCCACAAACATTTGTGGTCATGTGTCAAATTGACGAAATTTTCAATATCGCAAAAATTTCCGAACAAATCCGGATCGTATCGGACGTCGCATCTATACGTGCGTACGCGCACTACTAAATCGTGTACAGTGTGCGATGTTCAGTACCTACTACTTGGAAGGTCAGGAATGTACTTGCGTATTCGTACGAATACGTACTACTCAATTTTGTACGAAAACGCATCCAGTGTGCGGCCGGCGTAAGGTGAGTGCCGAGACTAGTAGGACGCCTACATGAAAAATCTTTAAATCAAATTAATTAATCAATTAGAAAGATATACAGAAAAATCTAATTCACAAAAAAATATAATGTTACTACTGGGAAAATCTTTCCTACCCGTCTTTTGCTTACTGTTGAGAAATTATTTGAGACTATTGTATTTTTATTATAATATTAAATTGAAACACTTGTTTGAAAATAAAGAAATCCCAGTAAGCCTGACAACTAAAATGTTCGATACATGTATCCTACCGATGTTGACATATGGCCTAGAAGCAGCGACACTAACATAAAAAAGCATACACAAATCAAAATGTACCCAGCGGGCCATGGAAAGAAATGAGGAAATAAGACGCTGAACAAAAGTTGCCGATATTATGGACCGTATTGCGAAACTAAATTGGCAGTGGGCTGGACATACGGCCCAACTGGAGGATACTAGATGGGCACCCAGAATCCTACAGTGGAGGCCCTGGACGAAAAATAGAAGCGTCGGAAGACCTCCCAAAAGGCGGTCTGACGACGTTGTCCAGCAAGCAGGAAGAACCTGGATGCGAAGGGGGAGAAACAGAGATGAGTGGAGAAATGGAAGATGCCTACATCTAGCAGTGGAGGGAAAGAGGCTAAGGAAGAAGAAGGAAGAAAAAGATTGTATTTTTTATTACTTTATGGTAATTCATTATGAATATAAAAAAGTGTTAGTTCAATTAGTAAAAACCACTACCAGATTTAAGGTCTACCGGTTTCGAGACGTACCCGTCTCTTCGTCAGGACTAACACGACACTACTATGTTCACAACACTATACACCGCAACCATAGTATTGTTAAACTATCACCAGTTTTTATCACATGCGTGTTAATCTTGTCAATCGTGTAACACTAAAAAGCGAACAATAAACTGAATTATTTATTTTATTTAAAGTATAAAAATGCCTGATTTTTTGTAACTAATTACATCAAAAACTTACTACCTACCTATTCTCAATAATATTCTAAACTAACCTGAATACAATATTATTTTATTTATGATTTTACATAAATCATTTGTAAACTCAATAACTTTAATCCAGTTATTGTGTTTACAAATGATTTAGTTACAAAATTACAATGTTACAATTCTTACCTAATCCTAATTACCTATTAATTTAAAAAAATATTATTATAATGTGTGCTAGGCACCTATTTATCTATTTAAAGTCGGTATAGTACAGTTACACCCTGTATTGATATCTACTAATGTTTTTAGTATCCATATTTTATATTTATACTCTCAATTAATTGATTAATTTTATAGTTATATAGCTTTTTGTAATATTTAAATTATTTTGTTCTCACTGTATTGTCAACTGTTCTTCCTAGTGAGATGAGCGGCTCCCTTTCCTACGACATGTATCAAGATGAAGATGAATAAATAAAATAAAACATGTATAAATCATCCCGGTAAAGAGAACAATCCGAATACAAATACTTACCATCTTTAAGAACCACCACGGCACAACATCACTATACATACTTGGGAGTTAAATGGTACAATACATATTGGAACATTCCAAAATACGAACAGTTTAAGAAAGAAGTCAAATCCTTGATTTTCGACAACGGTGTACTGTAACATTGCCCACATGTCTCTTTTATACTTTCATTCTGTAGTTCTTCTTTTATACTTTAATACTTTAATTCCTTTTATACTTTTATTCTTTAGTTCTTCTTTTATACTTTAATACTTTAATTCCTTTTATACTTTTATTCTTTAGTTCTTCTTTTATACTTTAATTTAGCTTGTAAATACTCATTCCATAAGCTCGAGCTTTGCCTCATATTATGGGGAGTATAATGTCTCTAAAAATGTTTTAACATAGAATCAATTTATTATTAAAAATAGTAACCCATAAAAACCAAGTTTTTATTATACTCCCTTTGCCATTTACTAGTTGAAACATTTTTTTTTCGCTTAACCTACGCGTTGGGCTTCGGTCGGGCGACGATACGAAAGGGAGTAATAAAAAATTTCCGAAAATTCAAAATTATACTATAATCAGGTTTTGAAATATTTTCATACAACTTAATAAGTTGTATGAAAAAACCATTAAAATTTGAAAAATCCAAAAATTTATTAATTTTTTTAAACGAAAATTTGACAGATCTTCTTGATCGTCGCCACGAGTCTGCTTGCAAAGTTTCAGCTCGATTGGATCACGGGAAAGGAGTTTTAAATGGATCCAAAGTGTTTTCGTCAGACAAGAAGACAATAAGACAAGCAGACGCCACGAGTTAATATAAAGGGAGTAAAAAAACATGTATCTACTGTATAAATAAATAAAAAATAAAAAAATAAAAAATATATTCGCTCGCGTTACGCCTCGATAAATAAATAAATAAATATCGTCGGCTGGGGGTGACCGCGCCTCGTAACCGGGGCCGTCACCCTCGGGGTGGAAGCAGCGAAGCGCGCCCTCTCGGCTCAGTGGGCCGCTCCGGCTAATGCGGGCGCCGCAGGGGCAGGCAGAGCACCTCACGCTCCACCAACACTGCCGAGATCAACAGGTGGTGTTCAGCCACACACACACACACGCAATCGGGCGCGACTAGTTCGCAAACTATACCTTTATTTCGTTATATCGTTAAGTCTACCCTCATCTTCTACATCAAAACACAAACCACCTAACAGCAACCGGTAACTCGCATTCACATAATACTAGACAAGCATTACGAAACCTCGACGAAACACCAACAACTAAGGCAACACAAGGACAGAAAAATTACTCATACATAGGGCCTAAAATATTTAACATATTTAAAACAGACTTCCCGGAAATCAGAATATACTCAATTAATAAAATAAAAGCTTTAGCAAACAACTGGCTTCCCTCCAAAGGTAGAACAGCAACTGAAAATTTACTTACTGTAATTGCATAATAATGTCTACAAATAAAAATATATACCTATATAAATTAATTAATTAATTAAGGAAAATAAAAAATAATCTTAAACAAAACTTTAACCCTTTTTACATTAAACAATTATTCTACACATATTTACACTTGGACTTATGACTCACTCAACTTTCACTAACATTGCACTTAATACTTTGTAGATATATAATTACTACCTTATGAAAATAAATATCACTGACGAATTCAAAAAAATATTATAATTGTGTTCTATAACGCCACTCTGGGACAGGCGTAGCCTAGTAGAGTGGCATAATCCACAAATTTAACAAAAAAAATGTGTAATTTATCTTATATTTTATTGTTAAACTAGTATTAAGTACCTTTATTTGTAAACAAGGATTTTTTTGAAATAAATAAAAAAAAATAAAAAAAATTGATATCTTCCAATTTGTCAAATTCACTTTGTGGCGACATTTTATAAATAAAATAATTAACACTTTGTTTTAATCACGATTTTTTATTAATGTGTGGTATAAAAGCAAAGGGAGCAATATCCCAAACAAATTTAGTGCGGTCATCGAGGATTACTCATTTATAATGTACTGAATTCGAGATTTCATTGAATATAATTCGTAGGAAATCAAAAATCAAACATTATAATTTCGGAATATTTTGTGTATGTTCAAAGTTTTCAGAACAGAACTGGATTTTTATCACAGGGACATCATTAATCAATCAATGTATATTATGACATGTGAAACGTGGCGTATAATTTAAATATATACATTTTCCAAAAATTAGTAGACGTGGAATTCTATCATGGGTAGAAATGGCGAACGTAACATGTGTAAAGTGATCCCTGGTCGTAAACCCTATGTACACCCAAAAGACGTCTATACCTACTTTCCCATAAAAATACAGTTTCGTCTTTGTGAGACATCTATAATATACATTGATTGATTATAATTTCGTCGTCTGTTCGTAAGCCTGTCTGTCTGTCTGTCCCCATAACGTCCGTAATTTCGTTGGAATTCACGGCTAGAAAAACAAATTAAACGGGCGGAGATGGCGCTCGAAATCCTGGCTGGCAAACCCGAAGGCGGCAACGATAGCGATTTTGCTATCGCCGAGTCTGATTACTCGTCAAAAATACAGTACATAGAGGTTCGCAAATACGCGAACCATTTCGTGTTCCACCCGATCGCCAGGGTTTAGAATAATACATTCAACTGCCGGCAGTTTTAATAATAAATATTTTGATAAAATCGTCATTACTTCTACCATTTCACGGTTGTCGGTTATATATAAGTAAATACTTATTCTTTAGGAACCGGCATGTAAAAGTACCGTCATTTTTAAAGGGTTACATCTAGTAATATTATAATAAGGATAAGGACTTAAAAATGAAAAAAAACCGGGTATTTATCAATTAAATTGTAAGGATTGCTTATATTTCACATAGGAAAACCTTCCAGAAATTTTGAAATTTAATTATTCAGAATTTTTGAATCAACTGATTGATTTAATCAATGTATTTATTTAACCTGTATTTAAAATTAGGTTTCTAAATAAACTAGGTTTTACACAAAAATACTAGGAGTTTTCACATGGATAACTAGAAAATTTATAAATTGGGAAAAGTGTTAATAAAAACTTAAATATTATAAATAATCAAATAAATATTTTAAATAACCCTCTCTTTAATTTGCATTAATTGTACGTAACTACTTTTGTGCCAACTTAATTTGTACATTTTTCTAGATTGTGTCTTCTGGGTTATGCCGTGTTTTTACGACGACACATCAGCCCTGAAGATGGACCCTGCAATCGGATACGAAACGTCGGCCAGAAAGGTCGTAATAACACGGCATAATACCCCAGAAGACACAAACCAGTAGATTCTGAGTGGCCGTGAAAACCTAAGTACATTCTTAATTTGTAGATAATCGTATTTCTTTTGTCTTTCGTAATATAAACATTATTATGAGTTTGTTTTCTTTCTATTTAAAATTCTTCTTTTTACGTGCTTTTATTCAACTCAATTCATTTGTTGCTGTGGTTGAATCTTGTAATTGATTTTTCACCAACTTCCCGACTAGCTAGAGCTCTCAAAATTTCAACAATTACGTAAAATGGACGACTATACATTGTCGACATATTATTTGGTCATCATTTCGATTAAAATTAATAATTTTCCATTATGATTGAACATTTAATACGCAATCTTCTGGTTTGTGTCTTCTGGGGTATTATGCCATGATATTACACCATGATCAGGCCACTCAACAGGCAACACATCAGCCCTGATGATGGACCCTGCAATGGACACGGCATAATACCCCAAAAGACACAAACCAGAAGATTTTGAGTGTCCGTGAAAACCTAAGAACCTAAGATTGGAGATTCGTCAATATTAGTTTTTTTCAAATTTTATAACACATTAGGCGTCCGAACAAAATGTCTAATTCTATAAATTAGGGTTATGTTGAATTTAGATTTCTAGTATCTCAGGATAACTTTGGTTTAGGAAAAAAAGGTTCGACAAAAAGTAAGTTCAAAATTAAACTTCACTGGTTGAAAAAGTGTTGATGCGTAATATACGCATTATTTTTTGCAATTAGCATCTCTCACACTCATGTAATATTCTTTCTCTTTCTCGCGGTGAAATTGTTAGCCCATATTAAAAACATGTCTTCAAATATTTTTTTGCTTCACTGGCTTGTATTATGTACAAGAATTTTTTAACGAATAAATATTAATTTTGGCAATCTTAAAATTCTTTATATAATTAATAAAGATAAACTTTGTTTTCACCACTTTTGTATTGAAAGATATCAACATGTTTCAGAGCCCATAGCACCTTCGCCAGGATATAATTGTATATCTACTAATAAATTTAATTCAAAAATCCAAGTATAGACAATCGAAATATAAAAAATATATATTTGGAAATTGAGTAATAATAAAGTACCTACTTAACACGAAAATAAACATAAAAATAACTATTTGTAAAAAGGACCTGGTTATTTGTAATATTCAATTTTCAATCAACACTTTTTCTTATTTCCAAAATTTATAATTTATCAAACTGTGATTCTGTATAATTTGTATGTAAAATTTTAATTTTAGGAATACTACTTTTGCCTTTTCTGTTTCTCTGTCGCGCTATACAATTAATGTATTGTTCCTATTAAATTGTTTGCTGCTAATATGTACATTCTCTTTATTACATGTAATAAATAAACTTCAAGACTAGCGGCACATAATGGCGTTCTAGTGCCAACCCTTATGTATGGAAGTGAAGCCTGGAATTGGCAAAAGAGGAATGAAAGTAGACTGAATGCGGTGGAAATGCGGTCACTAAGACGCTTGTGTGGAAAATCTTTGGTCGATAGAGTGAGCAATGAACAAATTAGAAGTAAATGCAATGCTGGCTGTAGTGTGGTAGATAGAATAAAGAAAGGAGTGCTGAGATGGTTTGGTCATGTGGAACGTATGAACGAGGAAAGGATGGTTAAGAAAATATATGAGGCGAATGTTGAAGGCAACAGGAATAGAGGGCGTCCGCGAAAGACCTGGCACGATCAGGTACTACAAGTATTTGAGGATGACCCTGTTAAAAGCCGCAACAACCGTAGAACGTGTATGAGAAGATGTATGAATGTGGCCGAAGCAAAAGTGGTGTGCCAGGATAGAAGAGTGTGGCGTTCAATCCTCTCTGCCTACCCCTGCAGGGAAACGGCGTGATGGTTAGTTAGTTAGTTAGTTAAATAAACTTGAAACCTACCAGATGCAGAAAAGGATGGAAAGTCGGAGTATCTTACTATTCTATTCTCCTTTTGTTTCTACTTTATCTTTTTATTTTGTAATCTTTTGTTTCTCAAATACTAACGCAGCTTGTAAACTTTAATTAGTTATAAATTCGCGGGATGATTTGCTGAGAGGAACTGACGTGGAAGTAGTGTAACAGTTCCGTAACAGTTCCGAGTCGAGTTACAGGCGCACGATTCGGCTCGTCACGCCTGGTGCTGAGCAGGGCGGCTAGGGAGCGGGCGGCGGCTAGCGAGGGTGGTAGGGGGCGGCGGGCGCGCCTGCGTTACCGTAAAACGGAACTACTTTGCGCATTTTTTTTATTTAAATTATTTTTTTACAAATTTTTAAAATTTGCTGGCCCGAGTTCAAGCCTCATCTCCGGCCGGTTAAATGCTTTTTTTTAGACATGAACGTTATACGAAGTTACGGAGACAAACAGACAGACAACGAAATTATCATGTTTGACATTTAACATAATAATACCAAACACTTACTTAGGGTACAATTATAGGCACTTAATCAATCTTGTAAATATCTTTGGAATCATAATTAACTTTAAAATAATTACTTTAGCAATAAACTTAACAAATTTGAACTACAATAGAAAATGTAAAAATAGTAATTTGTTTGTTCCTCCCACGCCATAAATTCAGAGGCAGGATTGGTCGAGGAACCTTTGTTACAAATGCCACAAATGTAATTTTTGCAAATCCAATAAGCAGCATAATGGTAAACCGAAAATCACACTCACAAATATATCTTCTTGCCCGTTATAACCTTCCTGCGAGACACACGTTTAAACCGTATTTTGGCGTTCTGTTAAACTGTCAAAGTTACCCTTAAAGTCAAAGTAACCCCGTTTAGCGTTACCCTTTCGGCTGCACGCATGGCCGCACAGCGCGCCCTGGTGACACCGCTAACCACCAATCATTACTTACTCTTGTAATACATAGAGGCTCCTTTAATATTTCAAAATTAAGTCTTCTTCGATCGTGCTCTCGAAACAACAAAATGTCATTGTATATAGTTTATTCTCGTACCCTACCTGACTTTAATGTACATCACTTAGAACATAACCACTACAAATTACTTTTTGATGTGTAACATCCTTCCTCTCGCTTTCCTGCAATCTGCGGCAGTGCTTTCGTGAAAAGGGACGGAAATGCAACGCAGGGAAACGCGCGCAATTACATTTAACCAATGAGCTTGCGCGATTGAAAGAAATCATCGTTTATAAACAAATCAGCTTCCAGCAAGTGCCATCACAGCGAGGACGCACATTTCCAATAGTCAACGCTTCTGATTTTGTATATATGCTACGTGGCTGGTGTCAAGCGTGTTGATGTTGTAACTTTGATATATGTTGGCTTATATCTTCGAAACTATCCAATAAATATTATTAATATTTAAAGCATTAACTTTGGTGTCAGACATTATAACAGAATGTTAACTTAAAATGTTAAAATGCAAACTTTGATATTGCATAACTCCATAACTAATGATATTAGGTAGTGATGCAACGAATATGAATACTAATATTCATGTTCGCCAAACACCTAGTATACATGTATTCGTGTTCGCCGAATATCATCACGAATATTAAAAACAAACTATTAAACGCAAATCCTGCACTGTGCACTGTGTATTCAAACACACCTACGTACTCTATTATCGGGATTCTCCTAACATTAAATAAATGGATTTGTTGACCTCTCAAGTTGTCAATTTTAACTTTTATCACAGCATAACATGAGTTCTTTCATCTAGTTTCGTAGAGTAATTAATAAGGTTAGGTTCACGTTCATGTATGTAGTTTTTATTTTGTAATACGTATTGTTCGTTCTATTTTATTTCCGTTATGTGTAAAAGTGTTAACTCTTATAAAATAATTTCAAATTAAATCTAATAACATGACCTCTCGTAAGAGTGAAAAAAGTGATATTTATTTTCGACCACTGGGAATGTATAATACAAGCGAATAAAAGAAATGTTGTGCTTTTTGAATAAAAATTTACCGGTGGTTAATTTGAATTATTAAATCTCTTAGTAAAAAAGAACAGTGGTGTATTATTTACTACCTTGTTGAATTATTCGTATTCGCCGAATTCTAGACTTAATATTCGTATTCGTATTCGTAGTATTCGTTGCATCACTAATATTAGGTCATGGCTGCTTGAACATGTTCGACTCATAATCAAGGCAGGTATATAATCCTGCGAGGTTATTAATGTTTTACAAAAAACCCTGTATAAGTCTCACTACAGGTGCAGAAATATCAGTTACATTGCGTAAAGTGATCACTTAAGCAAGCCATATGACGGGTTGCAAGCCCTGCAACCAATGCCTCGTGTGCGAACCAGATACTGCGGGTGACAGACTGGAGGACCGCAGCGGGAGACAGGAGGAACTGGAGGCGAAGACTGATGTAGGCCAAGGGTCGATATATGCTGTAGAGGCATTGTAGAAGAAGAAACTCTGTGACTTATCTAAGATACAAGTATTTGTAATACAGATACTAGATGCATAATACGTATTTTCATCTTGTATCTGAAATACCATTTTGAATATTCATCTTGTATCTTGTATTTAGATACATTCTTTTGGTATCTTAGTATTTTGTAAATACTAAGATTGATAAGATACTTTTTTCCAATGATGTACCCATAATGAAACCTCATCGAAGAAAAATGAGCGACAAAATGTTTGAAGAAATGGTTTTATATCATATTTTTACTTCCTTTCTTCTAACTCGTGGCGTCTGCTCGCTTGTTTCCTTGACGAAAAAACTTTGGATCGATTTTTAACCCTTTTCCCGTGATCCAATCGAGCTGAAACTTTCTGAATCAAGAAGATCTATCAAATTTTCGTTAAAAAATAAACTTACATTCAATAAAATGTGTTTTCTTACAAAAGGATTTTATCTTTAAAAAGTATTTGCAAGATGCGTATTTTGTATCTGGTATTTCAGATACCATTCCAGAAAGTTATTTGTATCTGGTATCTGAAGTATTTGATTTTAGAGTATCTTGCATTTTGTATTCCAGATACTTTGTATAGAGTATCTTGTACATCACTGTCTGTAAACGCCCGAAGTCTGCCATACCAACTTCCCCATATAAATAGCTTCGTCTCTGTGCGACGTCTATAATGTATCTTGACTAATAACACGATCTGGTGATTGTGTTCTTGAAAAAATTCAAAAATATTGTGAAATAAACTAACCCATAAAAATCAAGTTTTTATTAGACTCCCTTTCTCATTTACTGGTTGAAACAGGTTTGGCGCTTACCCCACTCGTTGGGCTCGAGTCGGGCGACGCTACAAAAGGGAGTAATAAAAAATTTTGAAATATCCAAAATTACACGGAAAGTCTCCTAGAAATCAACACTTGCGGCAAAAATAAATAAAAAAATCGTATTCGGAAACTGGGTGATCGTATGTGATCGAAATTAACTTTAAAACAAACTAACCCATAAAAAACATGTTTTTATTGTACTCCCTTTCTCATTGAATCAGGTTTCGTGCCTATTGCACGCGTCGGGGTCATTACTCATTTAGGTATATCGATTCCAATTTGAAGAAACCATTAAAATTTCGAAAAATCCAGAATTTTACTGTAATTATTAACTTTTTGAAACGAAAATTTGTTCGATCATTTTTATCGTCGCCACGAGTCTGCCTGCAAAGTTTCAGCTCGATTGGATCACTGGAAAAGGGTTAAAAACCGATCCAAAGTTTTTTCGACAGACAAGCAAGCATACGCTACGAGTTAAAAGAAAGGGGGTAAAAATACCGTTGAATCAGTCCCTAACGAATACTTTGCAACCATTGACATATTAAGATATAGCCTCGATATTCCCATACTACCCGACTTTTGTATGTAGCAAATATTGCATCGAAAGAGACAACACATCACACAATCAAGTAATCACGTAAAAATCAGGTAATTTGAAGTCACGGTGACTAAAATAACATACTCATCCTTACAATAGTGTACGATACTCTGTTCCTTTGTTTCGATCGGTTGGATAACGAATGCAGGTAAGGCAATAATTAGCTTACTTTTGAGCTGCCAAGATTTCACGCTTGTAACGTATCTACACTTTATTATATCATCGTTTGCAACCGTTCCTCTGTACCCGTTGATTTTTGGAACTGTTGACTAGTAGGTACTTTGAGGACCGCCGTTCCCCACCGCGCGGAATAACTGGGTATCTGACATTACACTCGCATAATGCGCGCACCACGGCGGCAAGTCCAGCACTCTTGACTCCAAGCAGCGGACCCACCAGGGCCGCATCTCCTCGTTAAATCATTAGTGCTTGTTAGGAACCAAATAACACTTTGAACAATATACGTTTCCCTGTGTTGTCCCACCTTTGTCCAATCCCCTTCCCCTCACCTGGAGACCGTCGGTAAAGCAGTTCTCTACTCGCGTCGTTGGGCAAGACGTCGGAGAGCGGGCTGTGTAAAATTTTGTCGTCGCTTATAAAAGCTTTCGGAACTCTAGAGTGAAAGTGCATGTGCTTTGAAGGAAGGAACAAAAATAATTACAGTCCACAAGAATCCGGGGAGCAATTTCATTTTCTTCCCTTTCATTGCATCGCAAGGCTCCGTTCGCACCACTGTTGAACATAACTTTAAGTTACCTTAAGCTTTTCTTATATCTTAATTTTACTCTTGCTGCTATTTTTTCTCTAGTGTTACCAACCATACATATACGTCTCCTTTAACATGTAATATTAAATGTTTAGAAATTATCGTGACAAACTTTGTGGAAGTTCATTGTAATATATTTTTAAGAAATTTAAAATAATAACGTTGTTTTCTTCTCACTATAACAATTTAATTGAAAAAGTTTTAATTATAGCGTTTTCGACGCTTACTGCGTCATCTTCAGTAATAAACTTATTATGTATTAGTAAATAAAAGTAATAAATAAAACAAACTTAAGTAGTAAGCAGTAAAGCAGAAAGCGTCGAAAACGTTATAATTAAAACTTTTTTAATTAAAATGTTATAGTGAGAAGAAAACAAAGTTATTATTTTAAATTTCTTAAAAATATATTGTAATATTTGATACTACTTTAATAAATGTTCGTTTCTGTGCGGGAGAGGTAGGGTCCATTCACTCTGTGAAAGCCACTTGCATTAGTGTGAGTGAAACCCTCTGTAACACGTAAATTGTGTTACAGAGGGTTTCAATCAATCAAAATAATAAGATAGTAGTATTCCTTTTTTAAAGCTACTATCATTTTATTTAACTTGTATTGAAACGAATAAATTTTTATAGCCAGACCGCATTCAAAAGAATGTGCCCAAAAATGTGTGTTGTTACGATGCAAAAAATAACACAATACAAGGTTTTCTAGTAAGTAAGTAACCCTTTTTATAGTAAAAATATGTATTTATTTGGAATATCATATTGAGGCTTTGTAATACGGGCTTGCCAGGCAACATTCGACCGCATTCTTCTTACCGGACAAAGCTAGGGAATGGTCTTTTGATTGTGGTCGACCGATATCATTTTATTTAACTTGTATTGAAACGAATGAATTTATAGAAATCGATTTAAGCTACTGTAATGATAGTCCAACGTTTTACAAAAAATAAGTCAGAAATATCGAAAAAAAAATGCAAACTGATGTCGCATATCTCCGTAACTGTTGATATTAGGACACGATAGCTTGAACATTTTCGACTCATAATCAAGGCAGGAATATAGTCCTGCGAGGTTATTAATGTTTTCCAAATAATAGCCCCTTAGAAAATGGTACAAATATAATATCGAGTTTTTTATTGGATTTATTTATTTATTAACGCCGTTTAGGGCTTTTATAATAGATAGGTGAAGTGTACATTAACAGAATATATAGTTTTAAGGAAAAAAAAAATGTAAACATAATATGTAATGACATAAAGTGGAAATGAAATACTTAAAATACAGATACAAATATATAAAGATAAATATAATATAAAGTAAAAAACAAGTATATAAAAATCAAGGGTATAGGAAAAACATAATATAATAGAAATTTTAAAAAAAAGTAGTAATGTAGAGTGAAAAGATATAGCACAAGCTTTGAAAGTCATATTATAATAAAAAAATATACATCAATTATTTAAGTCCAATTCGACGAATACTAGTAATCTTTCAATACACATTTTAAAATATTTTTGAACATTATAAAGTTAAGAATGTTCGTAGGTGTTCACGGCCACTCAAATCTTCTGGTTTGTGTCTTCTGGGGTTATGCCGTGTTATGCTGATGATGGACCCTGCAATGGGATCCGAAACGTCGGCCAGAAAGGTCGTGATAACACGGCATTATAAAGTTATTGGCAAAGACGTCGAGTTGCTCGTATCTGTTTGCTGGTCTAGGAAGCCTTTGATTTAAAGAATGTAAGAAAATAACGATCTCTCTCTGTTGACGTATCGCCATCCACCATACGTTTTGAAGGTTTCCCCGGGACAGTGCGCAAAGCGGGCCGCGCAGTGCGGGCCTGGTGCCCGCCGTGCGCGCCTCGGTACCTAACTAGCGAAGAGAAAAACTACATTTCAAAATGAAGACTACAACACACACACGTTCACCACTTTGAAGACTACAAAGTGTGCACTACGTTTGTAGTAAAAACTACATGAAGTGAACTAATTGTGGTACTAATGAAGTAATTGTAGTATTAGTGAAGTGACTAACTAACCAACTAACTTACCATCACGCCGTTTTCCCGTGGGGGCAGGCAGGGAGGATGGAGCGCCACACTCTTCTGTCATGGCTTACAACTCTCGCCTCATCCACATTCAAACATCTTCGCGTGCAAGCTCGCCGATTGAGTGAAGTAATGAATAAGTAATTGTACTACAAACTTATAATACAGTTACCGGCAAACTTCTTGAAATTCTTTGGCGTAGTGGGGGAATGCGCAGAAGACAAAATTTGGGTCTCTTGAGTACACGCGCAAACTTCCCCCCACTACGCCGTAAAATTTCAAGATTTTTGCCGGCTACTGTAGTACTAGTGAAGTAATTATATTTTTTCCCAAATAATTAATGTATAGAAATTAAAAAAATTTCTTCATTTATCTACTTCGATTTCCCAAAAATTTCACACAAAAAATGTACTATTTGAAGTATGTGCTCGTACTTTCGATAACTTTGAAGTGTGTATACTTCGTAGTGTTCGCTTTGAAATAAAGTGTACTATTTGAAGTGTATACTTTCAATAACTTTAAAGTGTGTGTAGTTTGCAGTGTGCACTACACTTCAAAAGGTGTAAAGTGTACACTTCAATGTGATGTAGTACTACATTGTAGTAGTTAGTACAGAGCGGACCCGTCACCATCAGTAGCACCTTTACCGTCACTTCGGACGGTCGGCCGCGCAACAGTGCAGTGCAGCGCAGCGAAAAATCCGCGGCCTCTGGCAACAAGGCAAACGGTGCTTTCTGTTCGACTCGTCAGTGTTGCGAGAGCGGGCTAACAAAGGTATGAATAAGAAAGACATATCTGTATCTACTGCTCTGCGCGTGTGTCGTACAATGTGCATAAATTAAAATAGTCATTTTACGTCAAAAAGTCATTGTCACAAGTCATGTATATACATTATAATACATGCATTTTTTCACTTTAAATAAAAGAAGTCACGTAGCTAATAGCAAAAACTTCGAGGGAGTATTCTTCATTTAATTTTGAATAGAAAATATTTTTTACACTTTGGGTGAAATGTCGACAGTAACGGAGATAAGCGACATCAAAGTTTGCATTTTTTTTCTCAACATTTTTGACTTATCTTTTATAAAACGCTAGAACACCGTGAGAGTAATATATATGGAATATTAAAAATTCATTCATTTTGACACGAGAAAAACTTGAAAAACATATTTTTGAAAAGTTGTTAAAATTTTAAATGTGTTTGTTCTGGGGTAGAATCGGTGAACGTTGCGTTTTATTTATTTGTTTGTTTATTTCTATTTAGGTTGAATATAAAATTTTGGTTGGACTGTGCCTGTCTCATTAGAAATATCTGTGTCGAGACAGGCATAGTTTACAATAGTATGAAGATATATAGTAAAAATAATTATTTGTATTACAGTATAACATAATAAAAAATATATCATACATGAGGTTATATTGTGTTAGTGTGTTTGTGTAAGTGTGCCTATTTTATCTCTCCCCTTGTTTCGGATCCACTGTTTTATTTTGTATTTTATATTACAGTTATTGTGTAAAGTGATCACTCAAGCCAGCCAGGAAGGATCGTAAACCCTGTAGATTCCCAATAAAGGCTTCCATGCATGCTCTATAATGCTATCTATAATGTGTATCTAAATTATCTTAATTTAAAAAAAAAAATAGTATTTAAATAATTCCAAAAACAGGGTTAAAATAATTATATTGTGCAGTACGGTTAATAACATAAGATTTATACGACTGAAGATTCACATTAAAAATGTCTACATTAACAAGTCTCTGATTGGTAATATTCATCATCATCATCATCATTCTTGGCACTACGACCCTTGGTGGGTCTTGGCCTCCTCAATAATCTTCCTCCACTCATCTCGGTCTAGTGCCAGCTCTCTCCAGTTCCGAAGCTCCAAGTCAGAGATGTCTTTGAGGACGTTGTCACTCCATTTGGTTGTTTGATTGGTAATATTATTTGTGCATAGTATAGTGTAGGCACTTGCGTCTCTTGTTTTTCCAGTAGTTGCATGAATATAATAATAATAAAGCCTTTATTCAGTGACCATTTTTTTTACAGTTTTAACATAAATAATATAGTAAATGCCATTTCAGCAGCCATTTTGTTGGTCAGGTTGTCTTTTTCTGCCATAGGCTTCCCCTATTTTCTCCCACTCATCTAGTCTTCTCCATCCTTTTGGCAGGTCATCTTCCCATCTCTTGATTTGACGTCCTTTTTGTCTTTTTCATTTCTAGGATACCATTTTCCATTACATCTTTCGTCCATTCTTCTCTGTTTGTTCAGATTCGTTCGTTTCAATAAAAGTTGAATGGAATGTTTTCTTATTGGAATTGTAAGGATTTTATCATTTTTTTGGAATTTTTCATATTAGATTTATCCTTACTTCAATCAAAACGTATGCGTTACTGTAATGATAGTCCAACGTTTTGCAAAAAATAAATCAGAAACATTGAAAAAAAAATACAAACTTTGATGTCGCATATCTCCTTTACTATTGATATTAGGTCATGGTTGCTTGAATATATTCGACTCATGATCAAAGCAGGAATCTACCTGAAAAGTATTGTGGACTAGCTCTGTTAAACACTGCATATAAAAACAAGATTTGTTACTGTAACGTAAATGACATGATTAGTATAGAACTTCAAGGCGTCTGGCGGAAGAAGTGACACTCGAAAAGTCCGGCAATGACTAATAATAGTAATAATATATAGTAATGTCCCGTTAAACATATTAAAAAAGCTTTTTTGTTATTTTTACGTGCTTTTGATCTGCCCAAATCCCCCTCAGGTGTCATAATATCTAAACTAGTGATGCAACGAATACTGCTTTTACGAATATCAATATCAAGCCTACTATTCGGCGAATACGAATATGAATAATTCAACAAGGTAATAAATAATACACCGCTGTTCTTTTTTTACTAAGAGATTTAATAATTAAAATTTACCACTGCCAAATTTTTGTTCAAAAAGCGTAACATTTCTTTTATCCGTTTGTTATTAGAGTTAATTTGAAATTATTTTACAAGAGTTGACACTTTTACACACAACGGAAATAAAATGGAAAGAACAAGATGTATTCTTCTCTTCTTCTTCCTTAGCCTTTCTTCCACTCATCTCTGTTTCTCCCCCTTCGCATCCAGGTTCTTCCTGCTTGCTGGACAATGTCGTCAGACCACCTTTTGGAAGGTCTTCCGACGCTTCTATTTTTTGTCCAGGGCCTCCACTGTAGGATTCAGGGTGCCAATAGCACCGAACCTTATTAATAACCCAACTAGATGAAAAAACTCATGTTATGCTGTGAAACAACTAACAATCGACAACTTGAGAACTCAACAAATCCATTCATTCAATGGAAGGGAATCCCCGATAATAGAGTGCGTAGGTGTGTTCGGATACACAGTGTAATTTGCGCTGCGTTCAGTAATAAAAAGTTTATTTTTAATATTCGTAATGATATTCGAATACGAATATTCGGTAAATATCTTCTGTTCGGCTAATACGAATATTCGGTAAATATCTTCTATTCGGCGAATACGATTATTCGTATTCGTATTCGTTGCATCACTAATCCAAACCTTGTTACCTGCTATAGTGTGCATGTAGAGATACAGAATATTTGAGGTTTCTTTGCTGGTTATTAGTACACAAGATGTATCAGAGCTATCAGCAGAAACTTGACCGGTAGATTCTTGCCTATGTTATGAGTCTAAAATGAGCAACTATGACCTTATATCAATAGTTATGGAGAAATGCAATATCAAAGTTTGCATTTTTTCCTCAATATTTCTGACTTATTTATTACAAAAAGTTCAACTATCTTTATAGTAATTTATATCGCTTATGAAAAATTCATTTGCTTCAATACAATTTAAATAAAATGATAAAAACCTTGTAAAATAATTTGGAAGGTTTTTATCATTTTATTCGACTTAAAGTGAATGAATTTTTTATAACCGACATAAGTTACTGTAATAATAGTTCAACTTTTTGCAAAAAATAAGTTAGAAATATTGTAAAAAAAATGCAAACTTTGATACTCCATATCATTTTGTTTTTCTTCATAACTATTGATATTAGGACATAGTTGCTTGAACATTTTAGAATCATAACAAGTTTCTACTGCTAGCTCTGGTACACCATGTACAAGGTTTTGATTATGATTATTATTATAATTTTTATTTGTATTTAAAAAAAAAAAAATTGAATCTTCTGGTTTGCCTTCTGTGCTTTAAGGCGTGTTTTTACGACCTTTCTGGCCAACGTTTCGGATCCCACTGCAGGGTCCATCATCAGGGCTGACAATCCCAATCACAAAAATAATATTATTTCAGAAGAGGCCGCTAATGGGCGTTGATTAACATCGCGTGCGCGTGTATGTGGGACGGAATAGATGTCTTGTATAGAAAAACCCATTTCTAGCGTGTTGCGCTATTACCGTCTAAAAATACACACAACAATTGAATTGAGTTCAAAAAACTAATACTTCCTATAACTTACTTGGGGATTTGCTTTATTGACAAGAAAACGTGGAAAGAAATACATTTCTCAGCGACAAGCTGACCGACATCGCACGCTTTATTATTTGGAAAACATGAATAACCTCGCAGGACTATATTTCTGCCTTAATTATGAATCGAAAATGTTCAGGCAGCTACGACCTAATATCATTAGTTATGAAGATATGCGACATCTAAGTTTGGATTTATTTTCAATATTCCTGGCTTATTTTTTGTAAAGCGTTGGACTATCATTACAGTAACTTGTATCGAATATGAAAAATTCATTCCCTCGAATACAAGTCATATAAAATAATAAAGACCTTCCAATTCCAATTGGAATTTCTGCGATTTCTCAATTTTCACCTTTATCGGCGGAGATTGAGGAGAAAAATCTTTCTTTCTTTCTTTCTCCGACCCATGTTCGGTGGTGGCGATTCCATCCGTCATCGTACACTGGAGAAGCACTGTACATTAGGGTGAGTCATTTTTTACAACTTTAGAATTTTCCAATTTAATGGAATTCAAGAGCTGAATTTTCCTGTAAAATTAAAGGCTGCATTTTAAAATACGAGTTTTCATTAAAACTGTTATTTTTGGCTCGCTCAATGCCCTTGAAAAACAGAGATATCAGAAAGATTGTTTTGTTTACACTTTGCATTTGTAATTAAACTCTATTGTTCTTAAGGTACCTCTACACCACTCGCGAAGTTGACCGAAGTTATGTGAAAACGATAGTTTAGAGAGGTACTTCTGATCGCTTCGTGCAACCTCGGCTCGCCTCGGACGACTTCCGATAGTCGTCGGTTTTTGCGCCCGAGTCAAAGGACTCGAAGCGTCCCGAAGTTCGTGCGAAGTTCTATTCGAGTGTGTAGTCACATACTTCGGACTTCGGTCAACTTCGACTATTACTTCGTCAAAACAACTTCGCGACTAGTGTACTGCAGGTTTTACATTAACTACAATAAGATCTGCGCCGTATTTAAGTGCGTCGTGACCGTAGACGTACTAAACTAGTAGTGACTAGTGAAAACTTTTAGTGAAAAAACAAATCTGAGACATCTAGTTTCTGCTTTCTTCTATTGCGTACTAAATGTATCAGTCGTAACCACGTACAAGAAAGGACAATAAAACATTATATTTAACAACGAATGCACACGAAGTTAGTAGCGAAGTGCGGTATTTATTCTACGGTCTTTTCTCTTTCTTTCTTATAGTGCAGCATACGTGTAAAAGAGATACTAAGAGAATATTTTATGTATATATCGCGCGGACATTTATACATTTTGGACACCCCTAGACCAACTCCCGCAATGTGCGTCTATGTTCACAGTAATTCGTATGGTCGTTCTATGTAGCAGATATTTTGGTTTGTAACTTGTCTATATTTATAGTTCGTCTATGGTTGCGACAGTGTGTTAGCGTTGAGTACCTATTCTCGTTCAGACTACCTAGGCTTGTTATTTTTTCCAAATTAACTTTCAGTACATAGCTGTGAACGAGTTTCCGAACTGTCACCCGCAAAATACGCACCGAGTCGTATTTTTGATATTAAATAGTGCGCCCATCTTCTTTCGTCAGAGTTGTTTATTCATTGAAGAAGTCATAAAAAAATATTTGACGTTTCTATGACGCGCACGGGTTGGAATACTATTCAGGATGTTGACAATGGATCAATTTTCACAAATTGAGATTCTAGTTTCCTCAAAACAGGCTCTGTGTGTTGTTTTGAAATACTTTTTGATTCCGAGTACGAGGAGTTTTATAATTACTCCGAGTACTTATAAAAAAATATAAGGTTTAAGTCTGTATACTGGTGTTGACCTATAACTGGCTCTCTTAATATAATTTGGCTATATTTCCCATAAACTTTCGAATTCAGTAGGTACATTATAAATTAGTAATCATAGATGACTACACTAAATTTCTTTTAGATATTGCTGCCTTTGCTTTTATACCCCACATATATTCCAAAACAACTCCAGCTTATTTTTATAGTGATTTAACGTAAAATATTCCGCAGAAATTTATTTTATAACGAATATACAGGGTGTACCATAATCGATATAAATAAATAAATAAATTAATTAATTAATTTTCATAATCGATATAAATTACTGTAATGATAGTTCAACTTTTCGCAAAAAATAAGTAAGAAATATTTAAAAAAAAAAATTGCATATCTCCATAACTATTGATATTAGGCCACGGTTGCCTGGACATTTTAGACTCATAACATAGTCAGGAATCTACCGTTCAAGTTTCTATTAGCTCTGGTACACCCTGTATTAAAATAAATCAACACATTTTCAAAAACCGCTAAAATCTAACATTCATAATATTCTGAAATCGCAACTTTTTTTCACTTCCTTATGCAGCTATTGCAACTTTAAAAAATAAAATACATTTTTTCGCTTCACATAACGATGCACCCTAATGTGCATAGCGTGCGGCCTGCCCACAACACTGATGTCGGATACCGTAAGGCTCATTTTAGCATAAAAACCAGCGCCGGGATGTCCGCGGCGCGTGTGAACCGTGTCGAAACTAAACAAAGGAAAATAACACTACAGGGGCACCGGGAACTGTGTGACGCATCATTTGCATACAAAAACACCAATATCGTGTTTACTTGTCGATTGTGAATGAAGCCCACTTTTCAAACTAAATAAGGACATACACAAGGAAAGTAATTTGTATTAACCACTAATTTGTTGAAACATCTACATGTTTTGGTGCCAATGAATAAATGACAAATATATTAAAAAAAAACAAAAACACTTTTCTTTGTATTAAACCACGACTTATTATTGTGCCAACCGGTTTCGCTTAAACTTAAGCTTCATCAGGGTAACTTAATAACAGTTATTAAGGGGGGGGTAAGGTTAATTCGTACAAAAAAAGGCATGTTTTTGTGAATTTTTTGTGACGACACAGTTTAAATCTCTTTATTAAAATCAATGGTACATGAAAGTATAATATTTGAAGAATATTGTGTAAAATTTTCAAGAAGAAATATTAAAAAATACGGCAACGGCAGCAATTATTCGGACGTGTCTCGGAAAAAAGTACAATTGCGGTGTCCATCATAACTTGGTGCTAGATCATCTGAAATCAAAAAATCAAAGTTCATTCGTTAGATAATAGGTTTTCCCAGGTAACGCTGGGAGGGTTTTTTTAAATTTTAATTTTTCAATTTTTTGGAATACCGCGATTTTTTGCGAAAAATATCGACTAATTTGTTATTAAAAAATATAAATTAATAACAAATTTGAAAAAAATCTACAACGTTACCTCGTAAATTATGTACAGAAATAGTGTTCAAAATTTCAAAAGGATCGGTGCAGTAGTTTTGAAGTTATGATGGACACCGACTTTGAAAACGTGAGATGTGGGGAAAACGATTTAAAGTTTTGCACACTGTAATATTCAACTCAACACTTATTTTATACTTACACATAATCGTCGATGCCATGTTCACACGGCAAAGAGCTTTCATCATCAGCATCTGTGTGTCCTTGTTTACGCAAAACTCTTCTAATACAGTAGCACGTCCGGTAGTCCTCAGGTGAGCGCGTCGCGCTGCCCGAGCAGGTATAGAAAATCAGTCTGAGTATCGCTCAAATGTTCATAATTTCGTCAATTTTGCTCCGATTGACTTGAAATTTTGACACAATATTCTTACGATGTTATACATTCATTTAAAAAATTAAAAATAAAATGAAAAAAAAAAGTTAAAAACCTAACCCCCCCCCTTAAGTTGCCCTAATGAAACTTAAGTTTAGCGAAACCGGTTGGCACAATAATAAATCGTGGTTTAATACAAAGAAAAGTGTTTTTATTTATTTTAGTATGTCAAACCACAAAGTTATTTCTTTCTACCAAAGTATAATAAATGATATATTCATTAGGATACAACGTTAAAAATCGAAGCATAGAAATTAACAAAATATTAAAAATATATTGGAGATGTATAATTAGTGAAGTACTAATGTGAAGTGATAATTTAAAAGGTAACTATTTAAATTAATTTTAACATTCAATAAAAGAGTGGTAATTACAACGTGCATTTCTTAATTATATAACTAATGTTATCACAAAGTAATTTTGTAGTTATTGAAGATGTCATTTTATTTATTCATTTCAAATCTTTATATTTTAAATTGAGTTTGATGAGTTGGTACATGGTGTGTCGGTGTGAGTCTAAATAATTATTGTCGATTATATATTTTATAATCAAGATCTATAGGTAAAGCTTCAACCTCTTAAATCAATAAAACTGATGACATGGCCGCCTAAATTGACATCAAATACAGTAAACATTATATGACGTCTTAAATTATAAATTTCTTAGCAGTCAAGGAGCCAACAAACATTCTTATAATCGTATTATTAAAATTATCGTCATCATCACCACTGTTGATTCCACTACTCCTGGTGGGTCTTGGCCTTCTCAAGAATCTTCATCCACTCATAGAGAGACAGCTGGCGCAGGACAGAGGTCCTGCGTCAGCTGTCTCCAGTTTTGGATCTCCAAGATCCCCAAGGCGTCTCAATGTCTTTGAGGGCGCTGTCGCTCCATCTTAATTTTGGTCTTCCTGACCTCCTTCACCCCTGAGGGTCTTGAATTTAGTACAGACTTCGGTGCTTGATGTCGAGTCATTCTCTCCACACGCTCCAGCCACCGAAGTCTTTCCATTTTCATAAATTTAGCTCCTTAAACATAGTTTAGAGCTCATTGTTATAAAATGTACGTGAGAGCCGCGCTTGTACGCGCGCGCTCTTTCTCCAATAAGAGCAAAATAATAATATACCTACACATGGTAAACATCCACCATCTTCGTTTTCTAGACCAAGGGGTCTCGTATTTTTTTATGCTGTATAAAAAAATAAATTATAGTAGCTAATAGCACAAAGAAAAAAAGTAACCCATAAAAACCAAGTTTTTACTATACTCCCTTTCTTTGTAAAATATAACAACAATTAAAGACGAATTAAAACATGTAACATAACACTAAACTTACAGTAATTTAATATACTTCTAAAATGTCGGATGTTTTGAGATGTCAAGATTTTGATAGATTCAATTATCATCAATATCGTACCTTATGAATTTCCAGCGTCAAATGATTTAGTCAGAATCAGATTTGAGTAATGTAGAATTCTTCAAAACTAAGCAGAAATCTAAAAGAAATAAATGATTATTTGATTTCTTCCCAAAATACCCAATTTCGCTGTTATCTGTGAAGTCACCCGCCACTAGAATATTTCCGAAACACCCGTCTTCGATAATTGCGATGACATTTGGTATTCCGCGTCCGCCATCTTGGATCGTTCTTCCTATCTGCGTTAGCCGGTGAAGTCACTCCTCGTTCATTTTTTTGTTTCCAATGTCACACAATATGGCGGCAATTATTTTCAATACACTTTTTGATGTGCAACGTCTTTCTTCGTGTCCAGCAAGTGCCATCACAGCGAAGACGCACACTTCCGACAGACGGCCCTTCTGATTTTGTATACATGTTTCGCGGCTGGTGTCTACCGTGTGGATGTTGTAACTTTGATTTTTTTGGTCTATATCTTCGAAATTATCCAATATATACTTATTTTTTTACATTAATGTAAACAACAACTACCCTTAATGATTTACATTCTCAAATATTATGTAATTTATGAGATTATTTTTAAATATTTATTCAAAGTTTTCGTGCAACATGTATGGCGGCACACTACCACAATCTATGGAAATAAATAAAAACATATAATTGACCAAACACATTTCTAAATAAAACTGCGTGTGTAGATAGACGTACGGTACCTACCTAGCGCGGCAAAATTCAATAACAAAGAAATGCATACACATATTCTTTACTTGTATTTACTAATTAATAAATATAGAGGTATCAGCTTTCTAAAATATGGATTGTTTTTTCTGTTGCTGCTCAATTGATAATTTTAATTGTGAGATTTACCATCTATACTAATATTATAAAGAGGAAAGATTTGATTGTGTGTTTGAATTGAATAGGCTCCGAAACTACTGGACCGATTTGGAAAATTCTTTCACATTCAGAATCCTACATTATCCCTGATGAACATAGGCTATAGAATATTTTCAAAAATGTTAGGAATCCGTATGAAAACTTCGATAATGTAACCCAACGTGTGAAAAAATTACGAAAAAAAACCTTATATTGCGTACGCTGCGGAAATTATTGCCAATAGAGCAAAGTAATGTACTACAGTTTTATAGAGGACATTAATATCTACAAAAAAGTCTGGGATACCATGTATCTAAGTATTACAGTTTTGTTACAATAACTTATGTTAACATTAGATGGAAACATTGATTTTTAGAGAACAGCGGACCCTTTGTTTTCCCTCACAAACTTATTTTTTACTTAATCCTTAACCCGTGCGACGCCGTGTACGACCAGCTAGCATGTTATATTTCTGTATTAACAAAAATGCTATTGTCGCTGGGCCGGTTGTCTCGCGGCCACGACTGGTTTTTCCGCAAAACCTCTTTTTAATGGTAAATATTTATTTCTAAAAAAAAACCTCATTTTAGTTACCGTTTTAGTCACCCAAACTCCCATTTTATAAATAATAATTAACGTTGCAGTGAGTTTTTGGTTGAGGAGTTCCTGGGGCTGTCAAGCGACCGCTCCACTTCAATTACAAGTCCATTTTTCGGAATAAATTACGTTTATTATTGAAAAATATTCCTTTAAGTTCAGTGGGTCAGGCGGCGCCCCGGACTCAGGAAGGTGCTAAGCGACACCACCGTTGCTCGATCACTTCCTGCCTCCACCGAAGTTGGTTCCATCCATAAAAGGTACTTCTCCTTCAATCTCTCCACTGCTGGATATATGCTTCATCCATACCCTATCATCCTTCGGAGTTTGGGTTCATTTAATTTGGAAGAAGTTTGGCATTTAAAACACCACGCTTGCCAGACGGGTTGGTGAGTTCTACATCAGCCGCCCATAACACAGGGAACACACGCTGTTTGTAGCCGCCCATTATGGGTCAGATAGTACTGCCTGTTGGTCTGCGACAGTTTTTTTCCCCCTCCTATCCTCCATGTCTGGCGAGCTTTCCCCTATCTGCCATTTTTCCTTTCCTTCGCAACAAAACGCGCTGCTGGCAGGGTCTTCGAGAGACCTTCTTTCACTATCATCCATTAGATACATACGGTCGAAGATTTTCATTAAAAATCTTTACTTTTTCTTGTTTATTTTTATGTGCTATCCGTTCTCCATTCAACGGACGCTGGCTATCAAGTTGGCTATGAGAACTTTTTTTTTCCAATTCCTTAGCGTCTACCATACTCTCGAGTACTCTTAATGCGACTAGACCTCATAATCTATTTCTATAAATGCATCAGCTATGACACTTGTATTAACTACCTCGAGTTAGAAATATGCATTCACCTAGTAGAAAATAGAATTGAATTGTAAAACAATGATTATAAACAAAGGCATATTGTATTAGTAAGAAGTAGTAGTAAATAGCCTTTAATTCTGTTTTCATTTGACGATAATATTGGGATGGGGGATGCAATTTGTCGCGAACCGACATTTGCAAACAGCATATTATTTATTTATTATTAATAAACGTCTAGTGGGCTTTTACAGTACAAGAAAATTAAAAGGATTTTTATATACCTAACATAAAACATGTAAATAATTAAAAACAATAACATAAATAGAATATATTTAAGATAAATGAGCAGTATAAAATGTAAGAATATAATGTACACAAGCAAATAGTAATAATTAAAAGCCTTTAAAATACAGATAAATTAAATCAATATACTAGATAAATAAGATAAGAAGATAAAATAAACAAAAAAATAAATATAAAAGATAAAACCAAAACGTATTTTAAAAGATAATAAACAATAATTAGTATACATACTTTAAAATAAATAAATATATATAATTCATGGGGAACAAAACATATGTAAAAATTTATTCCATTAAACAGTAATTAATTCTATTGGTATATTCTAAGTCTAAGTAATTATTTGATTCGGGTATGCTCCTGCTTTTATTATGTGACAATCCCGAAGAAGAGAACATTGTTCTCGAAACACGTAGATTTTATTTCTAATAAAGTGGAGTACTTAAAGTGATTTGTGTTTTATTGTAATAATAATATCACCACAAAGTTCAAACCTTCATTCAGAAGAAAAAATATTCTTCCAACAATTATTTAGAATCCTTTGAAAATATTTTCTTCTCTGAAGTCACTTATTCTTTAATTCTTCAATACTGTCTTCGTGCCTATTCTTCGGTGAGCGTCCATAACACAATATCGAGAACACGTAGCATGAGACCATTCGCATTCATAATCCAATGTTGAGATGATAAAGGTTGCATGAGCCTACTCGATGCGGCATTTCATGTCAGCAGAAGGATCCCGTCTTTCATATACATTGCAGCCCAAGCGTACAGTGCTTTGTACCTTCTCTAATTTCGTTCCAGCAACGTAAATACTTGCATCTCTCATTGTCAACTGCGTTGTACAGGGTTATTTTGAAAACATTAATAACCTCGCAAGACTATGTTCCTGCCTTGATTACGAGTCGAAAATGTTCAAGATATCATGACCTAATATCAGTAGTTACGGAGATATGCGACATCAAAGTTTGCATTTTTTTAAAATATTTCTGACTTACTTTTTGTAAAACGTTGGACTACCATCAGTACAGACTTGTATCGAATATGAAAAATTCATTCCCTTTAATTCAAGTCAAATAAAATAACAAAAACCTTCGAATTCCAATTGGAATGTTTTCC
This sequence comes from Agrypnia vestita, assembly GCA_016648135.1. Taxonomy (NCBI): domain Eukaryota; kingdom Metazoa; phylum Arthropoda; class Insecta; order Trichoptera; family Phryganeidae; genus Agrypnia; species Agrypnia vestita. The sequence goes on along the minus strand of JADDOH010001963.1, from coordinate 80,703 downwards.
AATTGGAGTTTTTTCAAGGTTTTTGTTATTATATTTAACTTTTATTGAAATGAATGACTTTTTCGTGACCGATTTAAATTATTGTCATGATAGTGCAACGTTTTGTAAAAAAATATGCCAAAAATATTGAAAAAAAATGCAAACTTTGATGTCGCATATCTTCATAACTGTTGATATTAGGTCATGATAGCTAGAACATTTTAGACTCATAATCAAGGCAGGAATATAGTCCTGCGAGGTTATCAATGTTATCCTATTAACCCTGTTTAATATAAATTAATAATAATTAATTAGATACATCATAGACAGGATTATAGAGCAAGCATGTAAGCTTTTATTGGGCATCCACAGGGCTTAAGATCCGTCCTGGCTGGCTTAAGTAATCGCTTTACACAATGCAACGTTCACCGATTCCATCCAAGAACAACCACATTTAAAATTCTAAAAACTTTTCAAAAAAATATTATTCAAGTTTATGCAACGTTCTAATCATTTTATTTGACTTGTTCCAAAATGAAGAAATAACCCTGTACATGCTAATGAGCGTGTGTCCAATCGCCCGTATAAAACGTCGCTCGCTGATCACAGATTTCAACTTGGAACTCTCGGCAGGTTAGCTGCCGCCCGCGCCGGTGCCCGGATACATGAACCATGCCCGGTACAGGAACGATTTGGTCCAATGCGAATGATGTACGCGCTGTGGACTGGTGGAGACGAGAGCGGTGCGTCGCACGGCAGCCGCGGAAGACTATTACGTACAACAGTGTTTTTCAACCTGTTGGTCGCGACTAGGGAATGCAATCCCGAGTCGGGATTACCCTTTCGGGATCCCTCGAGATTAGAATTTTGAATCCCGACGGATCGGGATCCCGAATAATATTGAGTTTTTTTTTGTTTATAGAGCTGAATACCAATTAACGACAATATTATAAAGCATTAACTTTGTGGTTAGACACAATAATAGAATGTTAGTAAACTTAGTAAAAACCACTACCAGATTTACGATCTACCGGTTTCGAGACGTACCCGTCTCTTCGTCAGGACCAACACTACACTACTACATTCGCAACACTGTACACCCCAACAAACAAAACAAATAGTGGTCATAGTTTGACAATACTTTGGTTGGGATGTATAGTGTTGCGAATGTAGTAGTGTAGTGTTGGTCCTGACGAAGAGACGGGTACGTCTCGAAACCGGTAGACCGTAAATCTGGTAGTGGTTTTTACTAAGTTTACTAACATTCTGTTATTAACGACAATGCTTGCATTTTTATATCAGCAATTTTTAAAATGTTCATTATTAATCATTGCATTAAAGTTTTTGTAGGCGTTTTTCCAAGCACGTATTCAATGTAGTAGAGTAAAAACTACTAACTAGCAGCAGTTTTTATTACTATGTTTGGTTGATAAAATGCAGCAAATATTATTCAAAGCTATTTTCATTATTTGAATGTGACATGAACATAAGTTTTAAGTACTTACTAAGAGCTATATAGACAGACACAATTAAACAAAAAAAACATGAAAAATGCTGATCAGTCCCGATAATCCCGTCCGATTTTTCGGTTCGGGATTGATCTCGTAAAGTGTCTCGAGATCTCGCGGGATCGGGATTGCATTCGAGAAGGCTGTGCGCCTTTATTTACATCCTTTCTTTTAACTCGTAGCGTCTGCTTGCTTGCTTCTCTGACGAAAAACTTTGGATCGATTTTGAACCCTCTTCCCGTGATCGAATCGAGGTGAAACTTGTTATAATGAATGCTTATTACTAGCAATTTGCGTACAGACATGCCACTAATAAGCGCGGGCTAAAGAATAATACCGCGCATGCTCACGTGCTACTAATAAGCGTGTGTATCAGTACCTTAAAGCTTTTTAAATCACGGACATAGTTTTATTTTGGACCTGGGAGCTCATCAGATTTTTTTACTTGTAAAGGGGTCGCGTATTCAAAAAGGTTGAAAAACACTGACGCGCAAGATTAATCGAAGGTTCTGATCTCGGCCAACTGCTCATGCAGATTCTCGTCATGCAGATGCTCATGCAGTCGCTCATCCGCGCACAACCATTTAGCTACCCGCATATGCAGGGCGCTCTGTTCGCTGGGAAACGGTCCATCTTTCATTTTCTCTGTGGTCTAAATAGATACAGTGAAATCAAATGCCGCGATGAAGTTCGCGCAATCTTTTTAAATTTTTTTTATTAGATATAAGATGTTTCTAGGTGAAACATATTATACAGAGTGTACCAGAGCTAGCAGCAGAAACTTGTCAGGGAGATTCCTGCCTATGTTTATGAATCTAAAATGTTCAAGCAACCATGGCCTAATATCAATAGTTACGGAGATAAGCAATATCAAAGTCTGAATTTTTTTCCAATATTTCTTACTTATTTTTTGCAAAAGGTTGAACTATCATTACAGTAACTTATGTCGATTATGAAAAACTCATTTGCTTTAATACAAGTCGAATAAAATGATAAAAACCTTGCAAAAATTGAAAAAAGTTAATTTTTACAAAGTTTTTATCATTTTCTTTAAGTTGTATTGAAGCAAATGAATTTTTCATGATTGATGTAAGTTGCTGTAATGATAGTTCAACTTTTTGCATAAGATAAGTCAGAAATATTGAAAAAAAAATGCCAACTTTGATACTGCATATCTCCATAACTATCATGGTTGCTTGAACATTTAGACTCATAACATAGCCAAGCCATCTACCAGCCAAGTTTCTGCTGCTAGCTCTGGTACACTCTGTATTTGTATTATTTCTTAATTTTGTTTTGAATATTATTTACAATTTATTTTATCATTGAGTCTTTTTTTTATTATTAGTTAATCATAAAAAGTGTATTGTATAATTATACCAAATGTTCATAAAATATTTATACTTTGTAAACGTCACTCTAGGATGGTGCTGGGTCCGCTTTGTACTTAGTAGTACAATGAAGAACTTCATTCTACTGAAGTTCACACTTTACACGTTTTTAATCGAAGTGTACACTTCAAACTTCATACTTCAAAGTAAACTCTTCTAACACATACTTCACACTCTGAACCCTTTAAATTTCACAGTTCAAACTCGTGAAAATTTAGTAAATGTTGATGTAGGTAACAAAAACGACTTTATGAATAGATTTTTAGTTTTTGAAAAATTGAAGTAATTTCCCCCTCTACATTTCTTCTTCTACATGCATAATTTTGTAGTACTACAATTAGCTCACTTCATGTAGTTCTTTGAAGTAGACGAAGTGTTTAATATTCTGGCTTGGGTCTTCTGGGGTATTATGCCGTGTTATTCCGACCTTCCGACGAAGACGCAAACCAGAAGATTCTGAGTGGCCGTGAAAACCTAAGAACATTCCGAAGTGTATAATGTTTCGGTATCTTCTGCCAATCGCCGTGGGGGTAGGCAGAGAGGACAGAGCGCCAAACTCCTCTGTCCTGACACAACTCTCGCCTCATCCACATTCATACATCTTCGCATGCAAGCTCGCCGGTTGTTGAGGCTTCTAACGGGACCATCTTCCAGTATCTGGTTAATCTGGTCATGCCACGTCTTCCGCGGTCGCCCTCTCTTACTGGCGCACAACACTTGCATTATATACCTTTCTTACCATTCTTTCCTCATTCATTCTCTCAATATGCCCAAACCATCTTTATTAATTCTATTAATTATGCTAAGATCAGCTTTACATTCGTTCCTAATATCTGCATTCTTTACTCATAAATCATAAATTGATTTGCCACACATACGTCTGAGGGATTTCATTTTTTCGATTGACTAAATAGAGATAGTGAAATCAAATGCCGCGATGAAGAAGTTCGTGAAACCTTTCTAGGTGAAACATATTATATTTGTATTATTTCTTAATTTTGTTTTGAATATTATTTACAATTAATTTTATCATTGAGTCATTATGTTTATTATTTATTAATCATAAAAAATGTATTGTGTAGGTAATTATATCAAAATGTTCATAAAATATTTATACTAGGATGGTGCTGGGTCCGCTTTGTATTTAGTAATACAATGAAGAACTTCATTCTACTGAAGTTCACACTTCACACGTTTTTAATAGAAGTGTATACTTCAAACTTCATACACTTCATACTTCAAAGTAAACACTTAAAACTTCATGTTCTTGGGTTTTCACGGCCTTTCAGAATCTTCTGTGTATAGTTTTCTGGTATATTCTGCCGTGTATATGTGACCTCTCAGGCCAGAGAGATCACATATAAACGGCAGAATATCCCAGAAAACAATACACAGAAGACTTAAAACTTGACACTTCAAACTGCACACTTCAAACACATACTTCAAACTAAACACTTTAAATTTCACAGTTCAAACTCGTGAAAATGTAGAAGGTAAATGTTGATGTAGCAAACACGTCTTTTTGAATAGATTTACTTACGGTACACATCAGGGTTGGAACTAGCACGCCATTGCGTGCTAGTGCCAACCCTGATGTGTAGAAGTGAAGCCTGGAATTGGCAAAAGAGGAATGTAAGTAGACTGAATGCGGTGGAAATGCGGTCACCAAGAGGCTTGTGTGGAAAATCTTTGGTCGATATAGTGAGGAATGAACAAATTAGACGTGAATGCAATGCTGGCTGTAGTGTAGTAGATAGAATAAAGAATGGTTTGGTCATGTGGAACGTATGAACGAGGAAAGAATGGTTAAGAAAATATATGAGGCGAGTGTTGAAGGCAACAGGAATAGAGGGCGTCCACGAATGACCTACAAGTACTTGAGGATGGCCCTGTTAAAAGCCGCAACAACCGTAGAACTTATTTCAGAAAATGTATGAATGTGGCCGAAGCAAAAGTGGTATGCGAGTGTGGCGTTTAATCCTCTCTGCCTACCCCTGCGGAGAAACGGCGTGGTGGTTAGTTAGTTAGGGAAGTTGATGTAATGTATATAAAATGACTCGTTCAAATTTTCTCGTCATGCGATAATTTTTAGCTACATGCATAATCGTGTAGTACTACAATTAGCTCACTTCATGTAGTTAATTGAAGCAGACGAAGTGTTTAATGTTTCGGTATCTTCTACAAATGAAGCGCACACTTTGAAGTCTTCAAATTAGTGAGCGTGTGCGTGTTGAAGCCGTCATTCCGAAATGAAGTACGCTTTGAAAACGTATTTTAACCTTTAAATAATTTAGGTATTGACTGTATTCGGGCCCGACTTAACTTCCCAAAGCTTCAACGGTTCAATTGTACGAAAGCGCATGGAATACCAAATTAAGAAAGAGAGTAATGCACTGTCATCATCCGAAGAGTGTGTATACTAGAAGATGAATGCACGGCCATTAGTGTAGGAGAACATGGCTGATTTCATGACTGACTGACATAAGAAAACACCCGCGTCTCCATTACCTACTGAGGCGTGCTCGATGGGAACTATTGTTGTCTGCAGCGTAGAGATGGCAAGTCCCATATGTGGGGATGCAATAAGGCACGAAGTCTGTTTATCGGGGTCAGTTGTTCCATTTTATAAAAATAGACGTGCGCACACTGAAGACACATCACATCACCGAAAAACTTACAATTATATATAGCGCTTTTGTTTAATCCCAATTACAGTACGGTTTTATGTTTCGGCAGATAAATACAACATGAAAATAAACAAAGACAAAACAAAGTGCATGGTAGTTGGAAAAGAATGGGTGTTGACAAATGTTGTTTTGAATGGCGTCGCTATCAAACAAGTGAAAGAATTCACATATTTGGGTAGCAAAATTTCCCAAGATGGCCGCTCAGAGGCTGACATCATAAGGAGAATACAACAGGCAAGAGTCGACAAAAAATCCAAAATCCCTGAAACCCCCAACATTTTTAAAGATTCAGAAAAACTTGATTAAAACTCTTGTCTGGAATGTGCTGATGTATGGCAGCAAAACATGTCCATGGACCATCATCATCAGCCAGAGCATGTCCGGGAGGCTAGCGGCCTTTGAGATGTGGTGCTACAGGCGCACGTCAAGGATCCATTGGTCAGAACATATCCGAAACGATGTGTTGAGCAGGGTGGGCAAAAAGAGGCGGCTCCTTAACAGAATCGCCCAATAGCGAACAATTTTGATAGGCCATAATATAAGACATCAACCGTAGAGGCCGCCCGAGATTAAGCTACGTAGACCAGATTATCGGAGATGTGCGCTTTAGCAGCTACCTAGAAATGAAGAGGCTGGCGGGTGACAGAGAGGAGTGGAGAAAGCGAGTGCTTGTTGCAGACCAATCCTAGGATTGCGACCCAAAAAAAAAATTGGATGGGGAAGGGCATACAAAACCACTATTTCAAAATTAGAAACTTCTTCTTCTTCTTCTACCCCTTATCCTATTGTGTCAGGGTCCCTGCACCGCATAGGACGTTCCAATTCTTCCTATCTTGGACGGCCCCTCGGTCTTCTGCCTTCTGGTCTCGCCTGGAACATCCGCTTTGGCAGTCTATCTGCCGGCATCCGCAAGATATTATATCCCAGCTAGGGAATGCAATCCCGAGTCGGGATCGCCCTTTCGGGATCCCTCGAGATTAGATTTTCCAATCCTGCGAAGTCCCTACGGATCGGGATCCCGAATACTTCTGTGTTTTTTTTTGTTTATAGAGCTGAATAGCAATTAAAGACAAAGTCTTGCATTTTTATACCAGCAATATTAATAAAATGTCCATTATTAATCATTGCATTAAAGTTTTTGTAGGCGTTTTTCCAAGCATCAATCAGTCAATGTACTAGATTAAAACTACTAACTAGTAGTAGTTTTTTTTACTATGTTAGGTTGATAAAATACAGCAAATATTATTCAAAGCTATTTTCATTATTTGAATGTGACATGAACATAATTTTTAAGTACTCACTACAAGCTCTATAGACACATACAATTAAACATACAAAACATAAAAAATGCTGATCAATCCCGATAATCTCTTCCGATTTTTCGGTTCGGGATTGATCTCGTAAAGTGCCTCGAGATCTCGCGGGATCGGGATTGCATACCCTAGTCCCAGCCACCGCAGCTATGATTTCTCAATAGATGTCGTTATGTTCCACTTCGTAGCCGCTTTCCCTATTTACGTAATTGGATATTGCTGTCCTTGATGTGATGTTTCAGTCTAAAATCGACGCTCACTTTAGTATGAAGCAGTCATTTTGTCACGTGACACTTCCTTGAGGGTTGATTGGTTAGAGTGGATATGGCTGTCTTTGGTTGGAATAGTGATTTTAAAAATGGTTTTCGAAGGGACAGACCTATATTTCTCATAAATTCTTGAAATCCATACATTCTAAATTAGTAATCCTCAGTGACTACATTCAAAACTATAGTTTTTGGATATCCTGGATATTTTGACATGTCACCTACTTTTCATCTCCCTCTTTTCAAGACCACCTCAAAACAAAACTTATTCATCTACAGATACACAAATTCATTTAACTCTAATTACAACCACTTCGATATCCTTAACTTGACTATTCGGGTCATTAAACGAAAATTAATTTCGCCACCGCACCCTAACTAGTTCACTCAATTTATATTCCCATATACTCCCACTTCTTTCCTTTATCCTAATCTTACTACGTCCTACTCCACCCTTCCCACCCCTTCTCAATATACAGGATTATTTGGAAAACATTAATAACCTCGCAGGACTATATTCCTGCCTTAGTTATGGAGATATGGGATATCAGAGATTGCATTTTTTTTCAATATTTCTGACTATTTTTTTGTAAAACGTTGGACTATCATTACAGTAACTCATATTGATTACGAAAAATTCATTTGTTTCAATACAAGTTAAATAAAATGATAAAAACCCTGAAAAATTCCAATTGCAAAACATATTTTTTTATTTGACTTGTATTAAAGGGAATGAATTTTTTATATTCGATATAAGTTACTGTAATGATAGTCCAACGTTTCACAAAAAATAAGTCGGAAATATTGAAAACAAATGCAAACTTTGATGTCGCATATCTCATATCTCCTTATTGATAACTATTAGGTCATAATAGCTTGAACATTTTCGACTCAAGGCAGGAATTTCTGAGAGGTTATTAATGTTTTCCAAATAACCCTGTATATTAAAACTAAAAAATATGTCACATCGTCGCACTTTGTTTTTTAATATCATTATTTTTATCAATAATATCAATAATCAACAATAATTTAATATCAATAAAATCACAATTTTAAGTGTAAAGCTAATAACTGGCATAATTTACTATTTTTTACCTCTTGTATGTTAATTTAAGATTTGTTGTTAACTTTTCCTAAAATCTATACCCATAAAACTCAATGTCTGTCTGTCTGTTCTCTATACAAATGTACACCGTTTGACCGATCGGACCCAAATTTTGCATACATATTCCCGAGGACCCAGCGAAAAAATAGGCCACATTCCTTCTCTGGATACCCCATCCATCCCAGCCTTGATTAAATGGAAACATTGTTTTTGTTAGAGGTTTTGCAAAACAATGGAAACTTTGTTTCGCCCCACAAATTTATTTTCAACTTTAACCTTAACGTACCTTCGTACCGCAACGCCGGGTACGAACATCTAGCAAATAAATAATAAATAAAAATTGCTGCCTTTGTTTTCGTACCCCTCAGATATGGATAATTTAATTAATTTTTTTTTTCAAGAATCTTCACTAATGCACAACTTTTTCGCTTCCCTATTGTTCATTACTCCCTTTCTTTTAACTCGTAGCGTCCGCTTGCTTGCTTGTCTGTCGAAAACACTTTGGATCGATTTTTAACCCTTTTCCCGTGATACAATCGAGCTGAAACTTTGCAGACAGACTCGTGGCGATGATAAAAATGATCTAACAAATTTTAGTTTAAAAGAAATCATAGTATAATTTTAACGCATAGCTTAAGCGCCAAACCTGTTTCCACTAGTAAATGAGAAAGGGAGTATAAATAAAAACTTGTTTTTTGTGGGTTAGTTTATTTGTGTTAAGCTTCTTTAGGTATTTTTTTTTAAACCTTCCAGGTAGGCCCCATTCGCAGCACAGTCGGTTATTGCGCCAGTTGTCAGCATACTGCGGCTTTTTCAACCTTCGCGCTAGTTGTCAGCATACTGCGGCTTTTTCAACCTTCGCGCTAGTTGTCAGCATACTGCGGCTTTTTCAACCTTCGCGCTAGTTGTCAGCATACTGCGGCTTTTTCAAACTTTTCTCCTGGCTGAGCAGTTCTGGAGCGCGGCAGGTTCCTTCGGCGAGTGACTCTCAATCACGCCACTCTCCAGGTCTAAAGTGCTTCTTCTTCCGCAGATGGCGTCTTCCAAGTACCACGGCAAGGGGGGCCCCCTGTGCCAGCCCATCGGCCGCCTGGACATCCGGGAGGCGGGCGGGGAGGACTGCCTCAAACTGGGATTTCTGCCAATCAGCAAACAGGTCTGACGTACTCTGAAAATCGCAATATTCTTATTTGGTGACTGATATTCCAAGACTCAACAATTGAGAAGCGCCAAGACATCTGTCACATGTGAATATTTCTGTCATTTAAATTTGAGCTCTTTGGATGAAGAAATTATAGCTGGACCACATTCAAAAGAAAAGTTGTTACGATGCAAAAAATCAATACAAAAGAAGTTCTTCTAGTAATTGAGTAACCTTTTTTAATCTAAAAAATATATATTTATTTGGAATGTCATATTGAGGCTTATAATCGTACGTATCAGTACGTGCTTATTTTATACAGTGTGTCTCATAGCTAGTAGCAACAACTTTACAGGTGGATTCCTGCCTTGAAAATGAGTCGAAAATGTTACCGTGACTTATATATAGTTATAATTATATAGAATATAGTTGCCTGTACTCATTCAAAAAAGTTCTGTTTAAATGGGTCTTTTTTAAGATCACCCAGAAATCATGGAGGTCCGACACTGCGATCCTCGTACGTGTAACAAAACATTTATGTAACTTTTTTAATTTAAAATAATTTATATGCCATTACTGCACAACTGTTGGGTGTTGAAGAGCGGTGCGCAGGTGGCCAGCAATGGCGCGTCCAGTAACTCCTTGACTGCTTCAGGTCCCCTTCCGCGCCTGGATCCTGACGGCCATCCTCTGCTGCGTGGCCTGCGTGACCATCGTCTGCGCCACCATCTGGGCCTGCAGCATGGCCGGCATCGGCCTGGCCAGCTCCCACCAGCAGCCGGTGAGTTCCTTAAAGCCTTATTCACTAGGGGACAAATTGTCCCTCAACATCACGCGCGGCATAGAGTCTACGTAACGCTGTTGCCATGCGCACTGTCCCCGAGCGAGCGCACGGGGACATCGTACCACGTGGTACGCTGACAAGCTGTCATATGCTATATGATTGATATAAAACAGCGTTCCACAATATTGTGTCTTGCTTGGCTACGGAAGACCCGATCATTTGTAATAAATCAGTTGTTGCCATTCACAAAATACATGTTGTTGCCATGCCAAATACATTTAGTATTTTAGTAATTTTGCGTCTATTTTACCCGCCGGGTCATAAAATGTTTATTTATTTAAAAAAAAAATCCAAGCTACGGACGTTACAGGAATTAATTAATTTATACCTATAACGTCATTCAGAAAATTAATTAATTACAGTTAAAAGAAAATTATTAGCACTACCTATACCTGTTTTTTATATGTCGGTTCCTAAATAATAAGAATTTATTTATAACAAAAAAAAGTTTTTATAGATAAGTTAGGACGTTACAGGAAGTTGTGGACAGACAGACAACGTAATTATTATTATTGGGATAACGTTTTCAGGACTGGGTGACCTAGTCTACTAAGAATCTATCTAAGAATCGGCCCTCGTATTCCACTGGACATGACACTGGCTTCCCACACCGAGGGTTCCGGGTTCGATTCCCGGTGAGGTCGCCACACATCCGTGTGATGAACTCGAGCCTGGAGTGTTTTTGTGTACAGTAATCGGGCCCCACGGCCTATAGTGGCTTTGAAAAATATACTTGCCATTATACTTCCGAGATATTATCCTTTAAATGATGCTTAAGTACTCTCTTATGGTAGAGAAAGTACAAAAAATGTTTCCGAGATATCTCTACATGAGAGAGTACGAGCATTATCCTTGGCTTTACCCAACCGAGTTTCTCCAGGGTATGCTTGGCTACAATAGTCTAGAGACTAGAAGGAATGTGTATCTGATTACGCATTTTTATCCATTGTTGCGCGGTATGATCGATAATCTTGAAAATATGCGGAGGATTGCTTTGTATGTTCCTGATAATTTTCTAAGACAGCGTCAGCATAGATTGTTTCACATTTCATAATATACAGGACCTACCTGCCAATGGTTGTGCCTGTTGGAAGAGCTACTGCTATGCTGAACAATATTACTCTGGATATTGATCTGTTCCATGTCTCCGAGAGGGTTTTCCGAAGCAGGATCTCCTACACCTTTGATATGAATGAATTTATATAGGTTTGATATATTGTTGTTTGTATATTTTCTCACTTATTAATAATATTTACGAATTAAACAAATGTTTGCAATTTAATGTTATATTAAATTGAACTGAATCGAAATATATGAAGGCATTAAAGAAATCTCCTCTTTCAGGGAAGCAACGAGGCCTACACCGAAGACATGGTGAACCGGCTGATAGCCAGGAGGCTGCCGGAGACCAGCACGGAGCGCCAGGTCCAAAAGCACAACCAGCACCGACTCCTGGACGACCTTGGCGCGCCCAAAAACAGTGCCGAACCGTTGAAGCACCAAAACAGCGCCAAAGAAGTTGAAGTCGTCGGAGGTGAAGACGCGGGAGACAGCCTGTCCGGCGCGAGGGGAAGACTCGTGGCGGGGAGACCCGACCTGGTCGACCCTGGCGATGGAAGCCAGGAAGAGGGAGCGGTCAGCAGCCAGCTGCTTTTGAAGCAGCTCGCTCCAAATGATGCTGTTGAAGCGCTTGGAGGGAGCTTTAAGCGACTGCCCGAAGCGACGGACAGCACTCAGATCTCTTCGCCTGACGACGTTGTTGGACAGGTGAGATTGTTTTTACTCCCTTTATATTAACTCGTGGCGTCTGCTTGCCGTCTTGCCTGCTTGCCGTCGAAAAACCTTTGGATCGATTTTTGACCCTTTTGCTTGAGCAGACTCGTAGCGACGATCAAGAAGATCTATCAAATTTTCGATATAAAATAATAATAATTATAGTATAATTTTGGATTTTTAGAAATTTTATTGTTTTTTTCAAATTGGAATCATTACAAAAGTTTGATTGCAACCAACGGCGCCGGCTGCCCGATAACGTCACGGAATATTTAAAATTTGAATTACTCCGTCGGTAGGTATAATAGGTACTTCACTACGAATTTCGAAATTTTATGACAACTGGTTCACAGATGACAGCACACTTTGGTTTTTTGGGAAGAAATCAAATAAAAAAGATATAGTTTTATAGATTTTAGACATAGATATTTGTCTAGACATGTTTCATTTTCAGTCAATCAATTATTACATATGATAAACTTAATTTACGAATAAAGGGAGTAAAATAAAAACTTGGTTTTTATGGGTAAGTTTTTTCTTCCTCGCTTTATCTTACAAGGATTTGTGACACAGATGCAATGCTTATAAGATGTTAATGTTAAAAAATGTTTCTGTATTAGTTTCACTAGAAATTCAAAAAAATTGAATTTGTTTATAAACTGGGTGACGTTCCACTCGCTAAAGTCGATTCAATAAGGGATCTGGGCGTCATGCTAGATTCTAAACTCACTTTTAGAAACCACTTTGATAATATCACAAACAAGGCATATAGGTACTATGTTGGGATTTACCTATCACCAGAATTACTCACGGCTTTAAATCCTCAAAGTCTAAAAATTCTCTATACATCACTAGTACGAAGTATATTGGAATATTCGTCAGTTATTTGGTCACCTTATTACATAGCACATGTTACGAGAATCGAGAGAGTGCAAAAAAAGTTTCTACGTATTTTGTCATACAAAGCTGGTCAACACAATAACCTTCGCAGCTACGAAGATCGACTTGCCTTTTTCAAGATGCACAAACTATATCTGATCTCGTTGTGCTACATAAGGTTCTCAGCGGAGCTTTTGATTCTCTTTCTCTAACTGACGTAAATTTGCATGTTAAACCCCGTATAAGAAACCCGGAGTTCTTTGGAATAAGCCAGCACACTAATAATGTTGGTTACTTTTCTCCCATCGCAATATTCTGTCGCACATGTAATATGTATTGTGCTGACCCTAACAATGATGCTGATATTCTTGCAGATACCTTATCATCGTTCAAAAACTCACTCATACACAACATCCATTTTCTAAACGATGACCTGAACCTATAGATCCATCAATCGCACTACATTCAAACAATAAATATACAATACACATAAATGTACATGTAAAATATACTTAAATGCAAAAATACATGTTACTAGAGCGTGCCGAAGACATTTGTAGGTAATTGGGATAATGGGCATAGTCTTCATTTATAATATTTTATTATTAGAGTATACACACTTATACAATGTAGGTAACCATAATAATCACAGAGATAAAAATTGTTGATATTGTAGCGTAGATTGCATCGATATACTTAGATAGATTATACTTGAGTTATAATATCATTTATCACATATATATATATTAAATGATATTAATAATAATAGTATTAATATCATAAAATAATACATTTATATGTATGGTCTGAGAAATAAATACAATATCGAGGTATCCTTACCAACAACAAAATCTACGCATACTAATGATATAATTCATGAGAAGGACTATAGATGTCACTAGCACACTCCCTTCAAATATATTTAAGGTTTCAGATTTGGAACACACAGTTTGCAACAGATATAGTTCACAATACTTTGCAGGTAGATTCCTGTTTGATTATGAGTCGAAAATGTTCAAGCAACCATGACCTGACATCAATATATGGAGATATGCGACATCAACATTTGCATTCTTTTTTAATATAACTTATTTTTTGTAAAACGTTGGACTATCATTACAATAACTTTTCATCATTAATTATGATTCCTCTGGGGGACAAAATCCAGTATCTGCGTTCTCAGAACGTACTTACATGTAAACAAACATATTGTTGTGTCCGGTAACATTTGGCTTAGCTCGAAACCTCTTCGATGTATACTTTCAAAGAACATTTTCGTAGTTTTTCCTTTGGTCGACTCAGAGTACCTCTTATTCCACGACTCGGTTAACTTGCCCCTTATACAGGTGAGATTGTTACAGCACTTTGTTCTGTAATCGCTTTGTTTTGCAGCAACGGATGGACAGGTGCCTAGCAGGGCAGCATGGCTTGTCTATCGGTTCTGTCATTAAGCAGCCCATTAAATGCGCGTCTAACATTTCCACGCAATTATTTCTAAGCGCCGCTTTTACCAGCCGAGATAAACTGACCTATTCTGAAAATCACGGCTTTGTTATTTTCGTGGTTGTTACTCCAACACTTAAAAACAGACTGGACGGATTTATTTTATAATTACTTGATCAATTTACATTTACGACTTTTGCAGTTTTGGATGAAACCTTTGAAAGTCAGTTACGAATTGCGAATCTACACGGTCTAATTAGTGTAATATGTTGATTGAGAAGATTGCGGAATATAAGGGATTCATATATACTTTAAATTAAAAACTCAAGTCAAGAAGCACAGGTTGCATCCTATGTTTATGCGATATCACTCTTCAGCACCCAACAGCTGTGCAGTAATGGCGTATAAATCATTTAAAATTGTAATAGGCACATCAATATTTTGTTATTCATACATGCATTGTAAAGTTGGACCTCTACAACGTCGTCAAATGGATAGGACACAAGAAGATAGAACTTGAGTTCTCTTGAGAGAAAAGATAAGTAGACTTCCAAGTCTGCTTATCTTTTCGACACATCTCCGTGAGCACATTGTTTAGTAGTTTTTACTCTGTCTTCAATAAAACTACTTTGTACATTACTACTACTAAGTATGAGAGTAAACTTGTGCGTAGAGTACGTAGAGAGTAGAGTAGCTTGTTGGTCTTGTGGTTAGGATACTCGCCTCGTGATCCAAAGATCGGGGGTTCGAACCTCACTCCAGATTAGCAGGTTAGTCCTATTTTCATAGCACAGCTTAGTTTAAAAATATTAAGAATATTGATGTGACACGTATTCCGTGTTCGCATCTCTATTAAAAAAAAACTGAGTGGGGTAGAAATTCCACAGCTTAGGATACATGCGCCTAAAATTTTCGTTCGATAGAGTGAGGAATGAAAAATGAAAGCTGCTGGGTGCAGCGTAGTAGATATAATAAAGAAAGTATCGCTTTAATCGTGTGGAATGCACGAGCGAGGGGAGGATAGTAAAGAAAATATATGAGGTTAGTGTTGAAGGCAGCAGGAACAGAGGACTTCCGCGGAAGACCTTGCACGATCAGATAAACCAAATATTGGAAGATGGCCCTGTTATGGAAGAGTGTGCGTGAGAAGATATGGTGTGCCAGGCCAGAAGAGAGTGTGGCGATCTGTTATCTCCGTCTACGGACAGGCGTGATATTTAGTTAATTACTTTTACACCGAGTACTTTGTAAGTACAACGAGATTCCAAAATACCCATTGCCGGCCATCAAAAAACCACACAATTGAAACATTTGTATTTCCAGTCTTCTTCTTCTTCTTTTGTTAGATCCTTGATCTGTGTTGTCAGGTCAGTCCTGGTCCTGTGACGAAGATGTTCATCTCTTTGGTGGTCTCCCTGGCGGTCGGCGCCCCTCTGGAATCCCGCGCATCGCGACTCTGGAAAGTCTCGTCTGGTCCATTCTCTCGCCGTGGTCCCTCCAGAAACGCCTTCTCTGCCTGCTCCATCTTGCAATGTCTTGTGTGTCGCAGGTTCTGCGGATTTCCGCACTGGGTACTCTGTCTCTGAAGGTCTTGCCCGCAATGGGCCTTAGAGTCCTCATCTCGGTAGTTCTGAGGAGGTGTTTAGTTCCAGTAGTGTGCGTGGTGTGTATTCGAAAGTAGAAAAAGAGAGTATTTTTCCAAATTCAAATCGAACAACAAACGTTCGAGTAACGTCGAAACTTGGTTTAAAAAACGTACAGCGGTTGCCGGTTTTCCAAATAACTCTGTATAGTTAAGAATGTAAGTAGGTTTTCACGTCCACTCAGAATCTTCAGGTTTATGTTATCCGGGGTATTATGCCATGTTGTTACGACCTTTCGGGCCGACGTTTCGGATCCCTTTGTAGGGTCCATCATCAGGGTCTTGATGATGGACCAGTTAACACAAACTTGAAGACTCTGTATAGTTGATTCCACACCCGCTGCACTTGGATTGAGGAGCTGAAGAATTCAGTAGATAGCCAGGTGCTGTCAGCTGAATGGATTGGAAGGCCGTGGTTAGCTTAGATAGATTCTTTACATCTCGCATCGTTGGAGTAGTTAACGATTTTCTTTCAAGGGAGTACAGCGGTACTAAATGAAGGAATTTTCGCAGTAAAAAAGCACTGTTGTGAGATCGCGTGCCGCGCTCGCCGCTTCCCACGGGGCATAATGACAGCCCTCCTCCGCGCGTGACGTCACCCGGCCCTGCTTGTCACCGCTTTACACTTGTTGTGGTGCAATCTCTTCAGTGCGCTTCTTTGTTCGATGCAGACTTCGTGACACGGACGGCTGCGACAGACACTACGCGTCCCAATCAGTAGGCTAACGCCGGCCGCACACTGGATGTGTTTTCGTACCAAATTGAGTAGTACGTATACATACGAATACGCAAGTACCTACATTAACCCAATAGCTGTATATTATTCAAACATATTTTAAAGGTGTATTGAAAGATTACTAGTATTTGTCTTAAATAATTGATTTGTACTTGTATGTATATTTTTTATTATAATATTACTTTCAATGCTTGTGCTTTATCTTTTCACTCTACATTAATACTTTTTTTGTTTTTAAATTTGTATAATATTATGTTTTTCTTATGCTTCTTATTTTATTTACATACTTGCTTTTTACTTTATATTATATTTATCTTTATATATTTGTATCTATAGTTTAAGTATTTTCTTTTCTCTTTATGTCATTATTATGTTTGAATGTTATTGTTTTTTTCTCTTTAAACTATCTATATATTCTGATTATGTACACTTACCTATCTGTTGTAAAAGCCCTATAGGGCGTTAATTAATAAATAGATAAATAAAAAATAAAATTCCTGACCTTCGAAGTAGTATTGAACATCGCACACTGTACACGATTTAGTAGTGCGTGTACGCACGTACAGATGCGACGTCCGACACGATCCGGATTTGTTCGGAAATTTTTGCGATTTCGTACGATGGATATGGAAAATTTTGTCAATTTGATTCATGACCACAAATGTTTGTGGGACCAAAGTGATTCAACTGCGTGACCATCTGCGCAGATCATGGCGGAGAATCTCTTAAGAACTAAAAATACCTGTAAGTTAAATAATTTAGTTTAATGAAGGTGAGGTGTAATTATGTACTTCGAACAAAAAAACTTTTAAATATTTCTCCGGTGTTGTGAGCTCTCATTGCACTTGGATTCTCCCCAGCATTTGTGAATCTATTAGATGGATAGTCATGAAATTTGTTATTATTTAAGTCGGCCATAATAGAGTTTTCCAGAAGATGCAGATTATTCATTTGGCCTAAACGTTATTGGAGTTATAACGCAAAGTAACTGATCGTGACCAACGCAAGACGCAATCAATGTGCGCGCTCCATACGTACGAAAATAATCGTACGAATAGGTACGTAATAATTCGTATCCAAAGTGCGGCCGGCCTAACCCTCGCTTTTAAACTGAGCCTGGGTCATGAAGTGTAACGACGAGCCCCGCATATACAGACATTAGAAAACTTCGAATAAAAATTTTCAGACACGTGAACTACAGGTTAGGAATTCCGTTCGACTATGCTAAATTTCTTATTATTCAGACAAGTCTAATTAAACTTAGCTTAATTAGACGCATTGGGTATTGCTGATCTTATATATATTACATTTATACAAAATAATCAATTCTTATAGCTTGAATGCCCCCGAACTCTTATCATACATATCATTTCACAGCAATCATTTTCTTCTTACTACTTAAACTTCTCTTTTTAATGATGTACTTGAATATTTTTAACTGCAATCTATTTCTTCGTCTTCTTACTACTTACAATCATTTTCTTCTCACTACTTTAACTTTTCTTTTTATTTTATACAAATCTATTATATGCACTTGAATCTTTAACAGAAATCTAAATTTACACAATTCTATTATATGTACTTGTACCTTTTAACTGTATACCTATCTGTCTTGTGTTATTTTTAAAAATTTATATTCTGTATATTTATGAAAGCTCATTAGGGCGTTAAATAAATAAATACTGGCTAGAAACACCCAACAAAACTAACACTTCTCACCAAAAATACTCCACGATCAACAGACTTTCAATACTAGGTAACGAGTATGCACAAAATGCAGAATTTCTCCGTGTGAACTTGGGTCGTTACCGATATCTCTTCAATTAACATTTTACCGTTAATTTATTTGATTAATATTTGTTCATACATCATGGTAACATTCATCCAATCTATCTTCCAATAACTTGTCCAGATCTGCAATCCGTGTTTAAACACAAACATCGCAAGAGATGATTTTTTAAGTTTTTATCAATTTCGACGGCTTGAAATCAACCACTTATGTTTTGAGTAGAAAAATTTCTGGTTTTAAAATTTTTCGGTGGTCTGATTAATATTTGATGATTCACTAGAGAAACTATGTTTATCTGAGAGAGTGTTATTCTAAACGAATAACAACAGAAAGCCTTCCAGAATGCATTTTAAAGTTAGACTTCTAATTTTTTTTGTCAGGTCTAAACTTGTTTCAGAAGTTTTTCATAATTAACTCATTTTGCATTTTTTCTATCAATGGAGCAATCTATGATATTATCCAGTTATTAGTGAATTAATTATTCAGTTTATTTTTTTATACGCATTTAGTTTTATAGGCATTTTTCTTCGACGGGGAAAACGTCAGTAGCACTGTTTACGCATAATTATAGTGTTTTTCTGCCAATTAGTTTTTTATGTCGCCGAAGAAGGTATTTTTTAAATGTTATGTAAAGGTACTGATACACATGCTTATTACTAGCATGCTCTAACAACTGTACACACTTACTCATTATTAGCATGCTTATTTTAAGCGCGTTCATGAATGAGCATCCTCATAACAATCAAACACACATGCTTATTACTGGCATGCGCTTGTCATAGAATATATATTTTTTTAATGTTGCCATTTTATTCTTTTTACCTCTTGCAAAACTGTATTTACAGTTTAGTCGCAATGATTTGATTACAGTATATGTACATTTCCTTAATTAATTGTTTTTAGATTATAATATAATATAATATAAAGCTAAACTTTTATAACTTTCTTTAAGTATTCACTTTACAATTCACAGTGGTATCTCTTTAGGGTTTTTTCTATATGTTTTGTCCCGTTACATTATTTATTCTATCCGGTAGGTTGTTGAATAGTTTTGGTATGACGCACTGTTCGGTTCTGTCTCCGTAATAATTGTTTTTTTTTTTTTATTTCTAGTTTCTTATTTGTTCTTTGTCTGGTCGTATATTCATGTTGTACTAATGTTTTAAATCTCTCATTATCGTATTCTTCCATTGTCAGTTTATAATAAAGTTGTATTTGAATCGGTAAGATTTAACACACTTTGAATAAGTTTTCTTGTTGGTCCTTACGTGCTTTTTTTTGTTTTTACTTGCTATAGTTTTAATTATTCTTAGTTGTAGTTGTTTTACTTTGTCTAAATATGATCGCTCTTTCGTTGCATCGCCTACGAACCTTCCCTATAGTAAATGTGATCATGTCTCCAGACCACCACCAACCTGGCGCTGCGGGGCTTCCAGCCGGAGATAGCGGGCTCCCTGATGCCGAGGGAGTCCAGCTTCGGCCCGAAGAAGAGTCCCGCGGAGCACCACGTCCCCGACTGGATCCTGCACAGCGACATGGAGCGCGGGAACAAAGTTGCTGGTTGGTACAAATGTTAAAACATTTCAGGGACCAATTCTTTTAAATGGATGCGATACATCCTAGTGGATATTCGTCTGTATTCTGAAATAACCAATATTGCTATATCTGTATCTTGATAGTTGTTGTATAGTTTCTGTGCGAAGTAGACTCTAGAGTGGCTCGATGATCTGAGGGCCACATGAGAGCGAGTACTCTCTTATGGTGGAGAAAGTCCAAAAGAAGTTTCTGAGATATCTCTACATGAGAGAGTACGGGCATTATCCTTGGCTCCACCCAACCGAGTTCCACCAGGGTATGCTTGGCTACAATAGTTTAGAGACTAGAAGGAATGTGTACACATTTTTATCCATTATTGCGCGGTATGATCGACAATCCTGAAATTATGCGGAACATTGGTTTGAATGTTCCTGATAATTACCTTGAACGTCATCAGCATAGATTTTTTCACATTCCAATATATAGGACCTGCTCATCAGCATAATAACCATCGGAAAGAAAGAACGGAACGTCCGTTTCTTGTTTAGGTACATCTTCGTGAACATTGAGTTATTTTGTACTTAGTGTTTATCTGTCTTTAGTAAAAGTAACTGTAAAAGTACACCGAGTCGTCGTTCTGAAATCTCCTTTGCTGGCTCGTAAGTTAGTTTTACACTCAACAGTACTCACGGCGTTGGTCATCTTCCTTAGCCGTTTTGGCAGAGCCCCGCTATTTTATTGTACGTAAAATGTTGGACTGTCACTACAGCAACCGCTTTGGCGATCTTCCATCTACCACCCCTAAGTTGCACTTCACCACACTGTCTTCCTCCTCAGAGGCGGGGCGGGATCCCGCGCCCTTCCGCCAGCAGCCGGAGTACGCGGACTACGGGCCTGAAGAGTACTTTTACTCGGAGCTGGACGCACAGTCCTACTACACGGACTACGACCAGAGCTCCTGGACCGGCTACATCGTGGAGAAGATCCAGGACCTCCACGACTGGCTCAGCGGCAGCGTCAGGGCCAGGGAAGGCGTGAGCGAGGGGAACCCCAACAGCACCATACCGCAGGTCGGACACAGGGCTTATAGCTGAAATGTAAAAATGAAAGTTTACAATTCAGCTATAAGATACCTCAAATAAATAATTTAGAAATACTCGAAATTAGGAAAAACATTAATATTAAGTCTAATATAATAAATACATAGACGAAATTTTTGCATAATCCTATTTTTAATATTTTTCCACTTAACATTCCACATTGTCCAAATGACCCATAACAATTAACACCTCGAACCCCCCCCCTCCCCTCACCAACCCCCTCACCTACCCCTTCACCGTAACATATTTGCTTGGTTCAACTTTTAAAGATCTTTAGTACACAATAATCCTGAGGAAGAGAACATTGTTCTCGAAACATGTAGATTTTTTAATCTAATAAAGTGGTGAAAACAAAGTAATTAGTGTTTTATTTTAATAATAAAGTCACCACAAAGTTCAAGCCTTCATACAGAAGAAAAAAAAATATTCTTCGAACAGTTAAATTAAATTATAACTTTCTATAAGAATTGTCTAAAATCAAACAGATAGCACTTAATAACGGTTATGAAGCTGGCTTAGTAGATAATATTTTAAAAAGAAAAATGTACCAATTAGCCACTAATAAAAAAATTTTCGACAGTATTAATGTAGTTAAACACCAAAATTTTCAATTGCGTCGTATTTTATTTATTAGTTCTACTTTTTCCACTTCCAGTGTCAAAAATCTCCCACCAGACATCAGACCCGCGTTTTATACGAACAATAATATAGATAAATTTTTAGTCAAAGTAAAGATAAGGATGATATATTTAGCCATTTTGATGTACATTCATTGAAATGCAACGATTGTCCCGCGTTTTTTATAGGAAGACATCGCATAGTGTAAAAATTAGAGTAATTTTTGCTTGTTTAAAAAGTAGTGGGTTCTCAGAATTTGTGAACCATTTAATTGAAGAAGACCACACGTTCAATAATAGTTCAGGAGTTAGTATTATTCATAAAAACGGAATAAGTAATAGACTTTATAATTTAGAGCCATTAGAGACAAGAAAAGCCATTAATATGAATCGTAGAATTATTAATAATCAAGTAAACTTATCTTTTAGTCCACTTTTAAATATGTTCCCTCTTAATAGTAATATTCCCTGCGCACTCCCACCTTCTAACCCCACTATTGGCACTCCCTCCTTTCACACTAGTATATAATCACATCATTTTTTAATGTTTAGGCAGCTAAGATTCTCCCCGAAGAAGCCACGGCCGTAGCGAAACCTGGTTGGATTTGACAATAAATATAAGTGGTGTTTAACTAAATTATTTTCATTTATTTAATTAAAATGTCCCACCACCAAGTGTTTGCTTCCTCCGAAAAATTATAATAATTTCGTTGTCTATCTCTGTCTGTCCCCGTAACTTTTTATTGAAATAAATAAATACTTTTTCCTTGGGAATCGATATTTTTGACGAGTTACAGACAGTGTAGATTCTAAAAACCTTCTGGATTTTCTCCGCTTTCGAATGCCCTCCCGATTGAGCGTGTAACTCAATTTCAGATCCTCCAGGCCCTGAACCACTCGATACTCCGCGGCGACGCCTCCATCCTGCTGCTGAAGCTGAAGGAGCTGTACTACGGCCGCAACCAGAGCCGGCGCGCCCCGCCCAGCAGCGCGGTGCTGCTGACCAACACCTCCGACCCGGCCTCCTTCGGGCTGCTGGCGCTGGACGTGCTGCTGCTGAGGAACCTGCAGCTCATGGCCTGGGACGACCAGGTACTCGGGAATGGCCGATTTGGCCGGAGTAGTATATCTCCCCTCGTAAGGTTTTCTACCCCCACCTATAGAAGATGTTTCTTTTTGGGCGGACGGCGTGTAAATAGCCATCCGACGGTGAACTTAACATTCAGCTATAATAATAACCCCTCAATATGATGATGCAAAAAATGTCAAATTACGTTTTCTCTCTCTGAAGAACGTACATGAGTAAACCAAAAAGCCACAAATGACCACTGACCTGTGTACTCTTTATCCTCTCCAATAAAATTGTCCGGTCAGGATCTTCGTCGCCGACTTTGTTTTGCAGATATCTTGACGAGTCTTTTTGGTTCTTCCACGTCACAAATAACACGCGAAAAAAATATGAACTGGTGAAAATCCCGGAAAATAATACGATTCCAAAATTTATGAACGATTATAGGTGTGTCCGTTCGCAATCAAAACCAGAGCAATTGTTACAAAGTTTAAAAAATACGTTTTTGTCTTCTCGCACCGGCGCAGCGCGAGCACAGACCAACGCTATCCAGCGTCGGTGTATAGTTTCACAGAAGCAGCGGCATTTATTAACTGACATGGAAAGTCAGATATGCCTTCAGGAAAGATAT
Source organism: Agrypnia vestita (assembly GCA_016648135.1). Classification (NCBI taxonomy): domain Eukaryota; kingdom Metazoa; phylum Arthropoda; class Insecta; order Trichoptera; family Phryganeidae; genus Agrypnia; species Agrypnia vestita. The sequence goes on along the minus strand of JADDOH010001963.1, from coordinate 57,254 downwards.
AAATATATTAATAGATATTAAATCAGTTATCATTTTGAGAGGTAAACACTTGTTTATTTTGTCGCCTTACCAGCAGAAATGATTGATCAATAAGGCGGGAGAACTACAAGATCATTCTTACTTACAGTTTTGGTTACAAAAGTAATAAGAGTGGTTGGTTCGCTTCGGCCGCGGCCTGGACCACTGGTCGTCTTTCCGCTCCCGGTGTCGCCAGGCGTGACGCAATTTCTCTTGTTCCGTTTAGCATTGCCGTCCCTGGCTTCTATTTTTTTACTTTATTTTATTTTTACTATATTTATTTTAGGAAAAGTGAGCAGCAAATCTTAAATTAACATGCAACAAATAAAAATAGTAAATTGTGCTAATTATAAATTGATGAATAATTATTAATGATGTTAGCAAGCTGTAGAAATATGAGATAATGTTATAGTTTCAAAAGATATTGAGAAGGGTAGGGAAAGGCGGAGTGGGACTTAGGATTAGGATTAAGGTAGAAAGGATGGAAGTCTGTGGGAATATAAATTGAGTGAACTAGTTTAAACAGTTCGTAAAAATTAATTTTAATGGACTGTTAAACTTCGGACCACGACCGCAATTGAGGGTTGTATATAAGCAAAGGCAGCAATATCCGCATTTACCTATATAAAAATAATTGCAAACTTTACAAATTAATTTATAAACCTCCGACTTTATATATTAATTTTTTGTTTTCGTTAGAGTCTATACATCGAATTTTAATTTTTAGTATAGATTGTATCCCGATAAAGGGTCCATTGGCACCGAAAAATGTTGATATATACAAAGTGTTTTCTAATTATTAATCTAAATAATATTGCACTTGCGTGGAAAATCTTTGATCGATAGAGTGAGGAATGAACAAATTAGACATGAATGCAACGCTGGCTGTAGTGTGGTAGATAGAATAAAGAAAGGAGTGCTGAGATGGTTTGGTCATGTGAAACGTATGAACGAGGAAAGGATGGTTAAGAAAATATATGAGGGGAGCGTTGAAGGCAACAGGAATAGAGGGCGTCCGCGAAAGACCTGCCACGATCAGATATTACAAGTATTTGTGGATGGCCCTGTTAAAAGCCGCAATAACCGTAGAACTTGTATGAGAAGATGTATGAATGTGGCCTAAGCAAAAGTGGTGTGCCAGGATAGAAAAGTGTGGCGTTCAATCCTCTCTGCCTAGCCCTGCGGGAAACGGCGTGATGGTTAATTGGTTAGTTAGTTAGCCACAAAATTATTTTGCTGTTATTTAAAAAATATATTGTTACGGCAGAGAGCCGACTGGCTTCGTGGTGTCGCTGTTATATCTAGCGCGACTTCCTTTGTTGCCGTTTGATTACGGGCGTAGAGGTGTGCTTATGTAAACGTTAACAATATTACGACGGCTGTCGCTAGCAGGACAGGGGATGCCGCCACCCTCTAATCCCTCTGAGAGCACAACCAACCGTCGATTCAACCATCTCATCAACCGCTTGTTGCAGGAAACGGCCACCAACGAGGTGTTGAGGGATCCCGAGGTGTTCGCCATGAACGCGCTCTTCATGGAGCCGGCGCAGGTGAGGCTCATCTGCCAGGAGCTGAAGGAGGAGCAGGCCAGGGCTTGGATCGACTCGGAGAGGTGAGCACGATTCCTCGCGTCCGTCTGACGCGCCGTGCAGCTGTCTCCTGTTTTATCACGAACGTACGTCAAAGGTGACGTGCCAGCAAACAACCGTCAAATTCCAAAACGGCCGTACACAAGTATAAATACGCACCCCGCCGCGCCAACTCTCGATCTGGAGAGCCTACGCAAGTAACGCGCCAGTAATTGGGTTGGGTATTTTCCAAATTTTAGGCCGAAAAGCCGAGCCCAAAATCTCACGAATAAATACGAATATTCGTATTCGCCGAATAGTAGATATTTACCGAATATTGGTATTCGCCGAATATCATCACGAATATAAACTATTTATAACTGAACGCAACGCAAACTACGGTTTGGCTGTGCACCGAGTATCTGAACACACCTGCGCACTCTATTATCGGAGGTTCCCCTAACACTGAATGAATGGATTCGTTGAATTCTCAAGTTGTCAATCGTCACTTGTTTCACAGCGTAACATGAGTTCTTTCATTTAGTTTCGTTGGGTTATCAATAAGGTTAGGTGCTCATTTCATGTAGTTTTTGTTTTGTAATATGTATTGTTCCATTTTATTTCTGTTGTGTGTAAAATTTTTAAATCTTATAAAATAATTTCAAATTAAATCTAATAATAACATGACCTCTCCTAAGCGTGAAAAAAGTGATATTTATTTTCGAACGCTGGGAATGTACAAACGGATAAAAGAAATGTTGTGATTTCAAAAAAAAATTGCCGGCGGTAAATTTAAATTATTAAATCTCTTAGTTTAAAAAGTAACCCATAAAAACCAAGTTTTTATTATACTCCCTTTCTCATTTACTAGTGGAAACTGATTTGGCGCTTAACCTACACATTGGACTTCGGTCGGGAGTCGGGAGTAATAAAAAATTCCAAAAATCCAGAATTATACTATAATCAGATTCCGTGTCTACCAGACGCGTTGAAATATTTTCCTACAACTTAGTAAGTTGTATTATAAAACCATTAAAAATTTGTAAAATCCAAAAATTTATTAATTTTTTTAACGAAAATTTAATAGATCTTCTTGATCGTCGCCAAGAGTCTGTTTGCAAAGTTTCAGCTCGATTGGATCACGGAAAAAGGGTTAAAAATCGATCCAATTTTTCGTCAAGCAAGCAGACGCCACGAGTTAATATAAAGGGAGTGAAAAATAACAATGGTGTATTATTTCATTATTAATATGTTGAATTATTTGTATTCGTATTCCTGAAAGCAGTATTCGTTGCATCACTAGCTAAAATATAATTAAAATATACTACTATATATATATATATATCTCGATTGTTTTATGTTGTTAAATGTTCGCGTATAAACTAAGATCATCAACCGATCTGTTCCAATCTAAGCTTCTGAGTTACCTCGTGTAAAGAAAATCCCGCACGAGTGTTAGCGGCTTCAAACCAGCCAAAATACCAGTATTTCTCAAATGACAATCTTAAAGAGTAGCTGGGCAGCCCGGCCGTTTTGTCGCTAATACATCATCCCCACAGGGTAGAAAAGTCGTGGGCTGTTACCATCAGGCAGGTTAACCTGCTTGGAAAGCGCATCTAGCAGTTCTCACCTTTCTCCATGGTGTCCGGGAGGCATTCCCAGCGAGACAAATCACTGCCGCACTCAAATCTTCTCCTGCTGAGTCAAGCCGAGCTTGCGTGAAGTTTGAGCTGGGTCGAGCTTGAGTTATGCCTTGTGTTAAAGCTCCGATGTCAGCCTCGGCAGATCTATCTCCGAAACGTCATCTGTATCTATCATCGTTCTTGCCGTAGATTTTTTTCCGGGAAGAGCCTTCGCCGAATCCGCGATCGCTCACTGGGGTTGCCGAGAATTGACTGCGCCAGAGACCTAGGTGCCTGTACTAATTTTCAACGTGATTTTTGTTTATTTTTATTGGACGTATTTATTTTTTTATATTTTTTTTATTTATTTATTGTTTATTTACATTAAGATTAGTTGATACAAGATACTAATAACTGCCACACTAGGTAAAAACCTGTTCTGTGGCAGTTATTCTCATATGGTATTTATTTAGTGGTAAAAAATGACAATTAAAGAATCTAAATCTAAAAGAAAATAAAAAGAAAAAATATACATACAAAATCAAGATAAAAATTTAAAGTAAATCATAGGAATAAATCTAAGAGAAAAGAAAAGAAAATACACATACAAAATTGTGATAAGAATTTAAGTACAAAAATAAATATTATAATATAGTATACTTTAAATCATATAAATAGTTTTTGCCAATTCAGAGGTCAAGGACGGATCACTTCTTCAGCATACCTTCTAGCTGATATTTTTATAAACTTATTAATATGATGTTTAAAAGGTTTGTGTAGAGTTATTTCTTTAGTTTCATTAGGTAACTTATTGAAAACAAGCGGGGCAGTGAAATTAAATTGTCTTTGCCCAAAAGACGTTTTCCTTTTAGGTACCTCGAAATTAATTGCATTTGCCAACCTTGTAACCCGTGTTTGTTGTGTACGATTAAAATTTATTTTGTCCTTGTGGAATTTTATAAGTATGGTTTTAAGGTATAATTGTCTCGGCTCAAGAACGTTAAATATTCCAAACAAATCATCTGAAGGAAACATTCTCGATTTCTTGGTGATTATACGCATGATGCATTTTTGTGATTTTGTCAGCGGATCCATGACTGATTTTACACACCCTCCCCATCCAATTATGCCATAGGATAATAGGGGTTGAGTGATGGAATAATATATAGTCCTGAGGTATACAATATCTACCACATTTCTCAGACTTGTATATATGTAACCCGTTTTCCTAACCTTATTAGAGAGATTATTATTATTAGAGATTATTAGAGAGTATACTGTGTGTTTTCTTGACTTTATAAATAAATTATTTGTTGTAATATATTGATGATTCACGTCAAGGTCACCTTAGAGAAGATTCGGAGTTGGTGGAATGAAAGAGAGGTTTTCAATTGATGTTTATTCTTCAACCGGAGATAGGCTCCGGGAGCAAGTGAAGATGTACAAGTCAGTAATATGTAAAGTAAATAAGGAAAAAATTAGATATTGATGCGTAGCGCAGATCCGCCTGGTGTTATGGCAGGAACTTGACTAGCGTGATGTCACCCATCTCCCAAGCCCGGCGCGGCGGTTTGATTGCGTCAACGCAAACAAATTGCGATTGGCCGGGTCGGCGCAAGATGCCGCCGCACAACTATCGCTATTATTATTTACACACTAAGATTAATACATCTTAATTTTTTTAATGTTGCAGTTTAATGTCCAAGTCCGCAGACGCGTCCATGACGCTGCCTCTGGCGTCCCACAGGGACTCGCTGACGTCCAGCTTCTACAGCAAGTCCGAGGTGGGCCAGGACCTGGTGGACTTCGCCTTCAGCACCATCAGGGCCGCCGCCAACCTGGGCAGGGTCTTCAGGCTCGCCAGGTGAGGCCATCGTCTACCTTTATACCTCGTGCAGCGAGGCAGATACGGGAGAATGTAGATACTAACTAACTAACTTACCATCACGCCGTTTACCCGTGTGGATAAGCAGAGAGAATAGAGCGCCGTACTCTTCTGTCCTGACATACAACTTTCGCTTCCTCTACATTCACACATCTTCGCGTGCAAGCTCGACGGTTGTTCAGGCTTCTAACAGGACCATCTTCCAGTATCTGGTTAATCTGGTCATGCCACGTCTTCCGTGGTCGCCCTCTCTTTCTGGCGCCGTCAACACTTGCATTATATATCTTTTTTACCATTCATTCGCCCAACATGCCCAAACCACCTGAGCGACCCTATTTTTATTCTATGTATTACGCTACGATCAGCTTTACATTCATTACTAATATATTCATTCTATATTCTATCATACATGGACTTGCCACACATACGTCTAAGAGATCTCATCTAGATACGAGGCAATTTATACCGACTCCAACATCATTTTGGAAACAATTTATATCGATTAGAGATAATCGTTTATTTTGAAGTATGCCCACAAAGTGGGGCAATTTTATTCATTTCTAAAACGTCGTCGGTATGTCAATTTATTAATTTTTGATTAATTATTTGAGCCGGTGATGTTTTACAAAAAATAAATTTTAAATAGGGTGTTAGTTAAATTAGTATAAACCACAGTGCATGTTTGTCCCTGACAAGACTAACACGCATGTGATCAATTATTGGTGGAAGTGTAACAATACTATGGTTGAGGTGGGTAGTGTTGTGAATGTAGTGGTGTAGTGTTGGTCCTGACGAAGAGACGGGTACGTCTCGGGTAGACCTAAAATCTGGTAGTGGTTTTAATAAAGTTAAATAACAATCTGTTAGTATAAACCACTACCAGATTTTAGGTGTACCGATTTCGAGACGTGCCCGTCTCTTCGACAGGACCAACACTACATTACTATGTTCCCAACACTATAATACCAGAACCATGGTACGAATAATGATGTTTCCGCAGAAGCCAGGTGGACAGGCGCTCCGCGCAGCTGCAGCGCGAGCAGCAGTACGCCAGGGAGATCGCGGCCATCGGCGCGGACCTGCGGCTCCCCGGGCCGGGGGCGCAGCCCGAGCAGGCCACGGAGCTGGACTGCGTGTGGACGCTGTACTGCCGCAACCTGGACAAGGCGGCCAGGAAGGGCGGGGTCTACGGCTTCCTGGCCAAGCTAAACAGGTGACAGCTGCTGCCGGCTGTATCTATATCTTAATTACGCTACCAATGTCGTTTGTTTCTGTCTCCGGATGGTGATTTCTATTTGTATACAATAATTTTACCATGGTGCCCATTGGTCCACAGTTGCAGCCGGCTGTGTCGATCATAATCGGTTTAAACTGAAAATCTCGCAACGCCTTGTCTCATTCACAATCCATGCGGATGGGACAAATGTAAATACAAAAGCAAACAGAGCTGCTGACATGTTGAAATCATGGTTTGACTAAAACTTTTTGTCTAACGCCGGCCGCACACTGGATGCGTCTTCGTACGAAAATGAGTAGTACGTATATACAAGTACGCAAGTACATTCCTAACCTTCAAAATAGTATTGAACATCGCACACTGCACACGATTTAGTAGTGCGTGTACGCACGTATAGATGCGACGTCCGACACGATCCGGATTTGTTCGGAAATTTTTGCGTTTTCTTACGACGGATATTGAAAATTTTGTCAATTTAACACATGACCACAAATGTTTGCGGGACCAAAGTGATTCAACTACGTGACCATCGGCGCAGATCATGGCGGAGAATTCTCTATAATTTCTAGATAGGATAGAGATTTCTAAAGAACTAAAAAAATACCTGTAAGTTAAATAATTTGGTTTAATGAAGGTGAGGTATAATTATGTACTTCGAATAAAAAAACTTTTAAATATTTCTCCGATGTTATGAGCTCTCGTTGCATTTCGATTCTCCCCAGCATTTGTGAATCTATTAGATAGATAGTCATGAAATTTGTCATTATTTAAGTCTGCCATTATAGAGTTTTCCAGAAGATACAGATTATTCATTAGGCACAAACGTCATTGGAGAAATGCGCAAAGCAACTAATCGTGACAACGCAAGACGCAATGAATGCGCGCTCCAATACGTACGAAAGTAGTCGTTCGAATACGTACGTAATAATTCGTATCCAAAGTGCGGCCGGCCTTAAGGTCTTTATTACGGTCGTAACTGTAAGGCCGGCCGCACTTTGGATACGAATTATTACGTACGTATTCGTACGACTACTTTCGTACGTATTGAAGAGCGCGCATTGATTGCGTCTTGCGTTGTCACGATCAGTTACTTTGCGCATTTCTCCAATGATTATATATATATATAGTATTGCCTTAGTGACTAATATTCGATGTAAAAATAAGTGAAATTTTAGTGGAACTGGTGGACGTCACAATAATGCAAAATAAAAGGACGCACAATAGGTAGCGTGATGTATATATATATATATATATATCTATATGTGTTAAATCGACGGCTTCACTAGTACAAATTGTGTTAGTTCTAAATACTTGTGGGGGCAACCCGCGTCAAATTCTGGTAGTCAGGACCAGTTCGAAACGGCGGCAGGACGACTGGTCCTGACGACCAGGAATTTGACACGGGTTGCCCCCAAAAGTAGGTAGAAATAACATAGAATATAATATAATATATATATATTATAGATATAGATAATATATATATAGATAATATATATATATATATATATATATATATATATTAATATATATGTGTACACTTATTAAATAATGAAATAAATAATATTTCTCTTCACGCTATTTCCATTGTTATATGCCGTTTACATTAATTTTGGTCTTATTCTTCCTAAGAATGATACTTTCTTTGCAATTTTCTTTGTTATGTATTCAGCATGTTTTTTAAATGATAATTTAGAGTCTATAATTATCCCCAAATATTTTATTGTATCTACTATTTCTATTTCTGCTTCATCAATCTCTATCTTTATCTCATCATTATTCCTTTTATTTCCTATTAACATACCTTTTGTTTTTTTTGCATTTAATTTTAATTTATTCATTTTAAGCCAATTCGATATATTAATTAATTTTTCATTTAACTTGCTTACTAATTTTTCCAGATATGTATATTAAAGTATCGTCGGCAAACAGCCTGACTGCATTTTTTTAATATCTTGCACATATCATTTATATAATAAACAGTACAGGGCCTAATACAGATCCTTGTGGCACTCCTAGATTGTTTTCTATACATTCTGAGTATTTATCGTTTACTTTAGTTAGTTGTTTTCGGTCTTTTAAATATTCTGCTATGCAGTTCTTGGCTCTATTCGAAAGCCATGTGTCAAATTGACAAATTTTTCAATATCCATCGTACGAAATCGCAAAAATTTCCGAACAAATCCGGATCGTGTCGGACGTCGCATCTATACGTGCGTACACGCACTACTAAATCGTGTTCAGTGTGCGATGTTCAATACTACTTGGAAGGTCAGGAATGTACTTGCGTATTCGTACGTATACGTACTACTCAATATCGTACGAAAACGCTTCCAGTGTGCGGCCGGCGTTACTCTTTAAAGGTACAGATATACATGCTTATTTAGTGGCATGCTAATGAGCATGCCACTAATAAGCATGCCCTAACAATTGTACACACTTGCTCATTACTGGCATGCTCATAAATAAGCATGCCCAAAGCTAACAATCAAACACACATGCTTATTAGTGGCATGCTCTTGTCATAGAATAGAGACGCTCTTGTTCAACATGTAATGTTTTGTCATCTCCCCAACGCGCCATATTTGTTTCATCTGTCGCGGACTGAGAAGATCGCATTGATAATACTAGCCGCGAAGCCCGCGAATGACATAAGCATGCTCATAATAAGCAAGCCTGTTCACACATGCTCCAAAAATACCCCTTCTCTATGGTGAATGACAGTGGCATGCTTATAAATCAACCGGCGGATGATTTTTGAGCATGCCACTAAGGGCCGGTTGTTTCAAGTTGGATTAAATTAAGCGTTGTTTTACGTTCTCCGCCAATCAGACGATCCGTTTTCGTAAAAATCCATGCTTTAATCGACCGCTTAGGTACTTTGATCGAACTTGAAACAACCGGGCCTGAGTGCCACTAATAAGCAAGGCCTAAAGAAGGTCGATAGTGCGCATGCTCACGTGCCACTAATAAGCACATGTGGATCGGAGAGGATCCTAAGGAGTTGGTGGTGCTTCCAGCCTGGGGCTGCGGCTGCTGGCGGGCGAGCTGCGCGCGGACCGGGCGCTGGACGCGCTGCTGGAGGAGACCCTCAGCGGGGCCAGCAGGCTCGACTGCGACACCATCTTCCCCAGGTAATGACACACGACGAAACTTTCAGTTATTCTCAATTCCCCGACAAAATGGTGCGCGGCCAGCCTCGACACGGTACAGTGTTTCCATTTGAATTATTTCAAACAAACCTGATTATTCAAATGTTATTACTCCCTTTATATTAACTCGTGGCGTCTGCTTGCTTGCTTGCCGGCTTGCCGTCGAAAAAGTTTTGGATCTTTTTTGACCCTTTTCCCATGATCCAATCGAGCTGAAACTTTGCAAGCAGACTCGTGGCGACGATCAAGAAGACCTATCAAATTTTCGTTAAAAAAATTTAATAATTATAGTATAATTTCGGGTTTTTGATTATAAAAGTTTGATTATTAGCAACAGCGGCCCGATAACGTCGCGGAATATTTTCTAAATTTGAATTACTCCATCGGTTTACATAATATCAAATGTCTTTATAATTTAATCTTCAAAGCATGAAGTGTCATATCAAAGCTCAAAGCATTTTAGAAATATATTAAATTACTGTAAGTTTAGTGTTATGTTATATGTTTTAATTCGTCTTTAATTGTTGCTATATTTTACAAAGAAAGGGAGTATAATAAAAACTTGCTTTTTATGGGTTAGTTTTTTTTTAATGTTCTTAGGTTTTCAGAATCCTCTGAGTTAAGGGGGGGGTAAGGTTTTTAACTTTTTTTTTTGCATTTTATTTTTAATTTTTTAAATGAATGTATAACATCGCAAAAATATTGTGTCGAAATTTCAAGTCAAATTTCAGTCGGAGCAAAATTGACGAAATTATGAACATTTGAGCGATACTCAGACTGATTTCTATACCTGCTCGGGCAGATAAGAGACGCGCTCACATGAGGAGACCGGACGTGCTATTGTATTGGAAGAGTTTTGCGTAGAAAAGGACAAAAAGATGCTGATGATGAAAGCTCTTTGCTGTGTGAACATGGCATCGACAATTATGTGTAAGTATAAAATAAGTGTTGAGTTTTATTTTGAATTTTACAGTGTGCAAAACTTTAAAGCGTGTTCCTCACATCTCACGTTTTCAAAGACGGTGTCCATCATAACTTCAAAACTACTGCACCGATCCTTTTGAAATTTTGAACACTATTTCTGTACATAATTTACGAGGTAACGCTGTCGAGTTTTTTTCAAATTTGTTATTAATTTTTATTTTTTAATAACAATTAAGTCGATATTTTTCGCAATAAATCGCGTTTTTCCCTTCAAAGTGTTCCAAAAAATTGAAAAATTGAAATTTCAAAAAACTCTCCCAGCGTTACCTGGGAAAACCTATTATCTAACGAATGAACTTTGATTTTTTGATTTCAGATGATCTAGCACCAAGTTATGATGGACACCGCAATTCTTCTTTTTTCCGAGACACGTCCGAATAATTGCTGCCATTGCCGTATTTTTTAATATTTCGTCTTGAAAATTTTACACAATATTCTTCAAATGTCATACTTTAATGTATTATTGGTTTTAATAAAGAGGTTTTAACTGTCTCGTCACAAAAAATTCACAAAAACATGAGTTTTTTTGTACGAATTAACCTTACCCCCCCTCGATAGGTCGGGTGCCGGAGCGCAGATCTGCGCTCCCTAGACACGTATGCGAATTCGACCTATTTTACCTACGTTTATGGATTTTTAAAGCTTATTATTGGTTGTATCTCAAGTTTTTGAATGAATGAACGAGTTCTGTTTGTCAAGTAACCTCATTTGCCGCGCATAACACCGCGCGCAAACCGGACATAAAATCATTCCAAATGTCGTCTTCGAACCGCGCATTAATTGTGTTATTTATCTGTTAAAAAAAGTGTTAAATTTAGTATTTTTATATTCTTTGATATATGTATTTAGAACGAAAATATTGAAATACAATATCTTTAGTGTTATTGCTTCCATGGTTTTACCGATAAACATGTGCGTACATTTCCGTGTCACGTCATAAAATCGAGTAATAGTCACCAATAATAATAATTTCGAATGTCCATCCGTAACTGTAACCAGAATCTAATAGCTGACCTCATTTCCTTTTCAAAATTAGTAAGATTTCTTATAATTGTTATTAAAAAATTTAATTATAACATTGACTTAATGTTTTTTTAATTAAATACTAAATTAGATTTTTTTAAATATTTACTTAATTTTTCAATATTTCAGTTTAATGAAAATTAAAATTAACAGGGACCGGTTGTATTTAACTTGGTTTTAAGTAAAAAATTTAAAAAAAAAATTATAGTTTAAAAAACCCTTTAACTGCCAGTCATATTTACTACGACAGACATCTGTAGGCCAGTCATTTTTCGGTAAAATAAAGTAAATAAAAAAACAAAATTCTGACAGTGAATTTCCTTACTTATTTTCATAATGAATGAATCAGTAATTATTGTACAAGTAATTATTGAAGTCTGTATATTGAGAAACCAGAAACTGCAACTTAGTGATTATTGTTGATTTGTACATGATTATAACCATCACAAAAAGTGTATAAAAAACAGCAATCGTTCGTGAAATTGCGCGGCAGACAGCGTTACGTACGGCCGGCACTCGACCGGTTAAAGGTGCGCACTTCGCATCTCCTGTCAGGCCGTATAATACAAGCGCAAACACGCGAGAATTTTTCGATGTAAACGGGCATAATGACAAACAATTTTTAACACATCTCCAATCTTAGACCGTACCGGCATCTATGGACAACGATTCGAAGCGGTTACCATATTTTTAAAAACCTTTATTTAAGTCTCATAGGTCTCATAAAATTGGTAATTTATTAAAGTGTTTCATATTTCATCTGACAGATCTCAGAGTTCACTAGGAAATTGTAGGAAATCCCTTTCAGTTTCAAACTGCATTTGGCTTGATTTTGTTCCCGATTATCTACAATATTCGTTGTTTTTTGCCGTTTTCGTGTATTTAGTGCACCGTGAGTGAATATAGGTATATATCTTGTGCGTCTATAAAACTGATTTTTATATTTATTTTAGCGAGGTTTGACTGAATTTTTGGTTTTTCAGTAGGTACTTCGGTTTGAGTTTGTTCCCGTTTTATTGTTTTTTATTTACTTTATTTTACGGTTTATTTATTGTTTTTTATTTACTTTATTTTACGGAAAAATGAAAGATGTTCTTCATAGTAAATATGGCTGGCAGGATTTTTTAAACGAATTTTTACTTTAAACCAAGTTAATACAACCGGCCCTTATTAGATTTATTTTCATTAAACTGAAATATTAAAAAAAGAAGTAAATATTCCAGCCTTGATATTGGTGAAATAATTTTTGAAATCGGATCAGTAGTTTCCTACATCCAAACCTACAAACTTTACGTCTTTATATATTAGTATAGATTAAACCTTACAGTGTTATAGTAAACCCTGTCCTTAACTTGTGTACATATTAATATATTTTCTAAAACATTTGGCATTTATTAATAATATTCCATTTACTTTCAGGTGCAGCACTAGGAACGCTCCCAAAATTGTCCTGGAAGGAATCGTCGGAAGGATCTCTCAGCCGTCAGCCAATGACCAACAGAACAAAACTATGAATTAAGTTGGCCAGACCCGAGCGCCCCCTCCACCAGGTAGAGGGCGCCTCGCCGCCGACCGCCAACCCACCGACGGGCAGACAGTCGCGCTGTTTGCCTCGCTTCTTTCTCATGGATCTCTCGAGCTCGTCTCCCCGGCGTTGCGCCGATCCTGTCAGTCTCCGGACCGGCGTCACGTCTTCCGAGATACCTGATGCAGGACAAGACAGCTGGGGAAAATGCATTGTCAAGCGTCCCGCGATTTCAGGGAAAAAATGTATATCTATACAGGGTTATTTGGAAAATGTTAATAACCTCGAATGACTATACATATTCCATAAAAATGTTCTTAGGTTTTCATGGCCGTTCAGAATCCTCTGGATATAGTTTTCTGGGATATTCTGCCGTGTATATGTGACCTCTCTGGCCAACTTTTCGGATCCCATTGCAGGATCCGTCAGCCCTGATGATGGATCCTGCAACGGGATCCGAAACGTTGGCCAGATAGGTCACATATACACGGCAGAATATCCCAGAAAACTATACACAGAAGACTATATTCCTGCCTTGATTTTGAATTGGAAATGTTCAAGCAGCCATTACCTATCAGTATATAATATCAATAGTTATGGAGTTATGCAATATCAAGTTTGCGTTTTTTGTTGTTTTCCACACAAGACGCTTGTTTGGAAAATCTTTGGTCGATAGAGTGAGGAAACAAATTAGAAATGAATGTAATGCTGGCTGTAGTGTGGTAGACAGAATAAAGAAAGGAGTGCTGAGATGGTTTGGTTATGTAGAACGCACGGGCGAAGAAAGGATGGTTAAGAAAATATATGGCGCGAGTGTTGAAGGCAACAGGAATAGAGGGCATCCGCGAAAGGCCTGGCACGATCAGATACTACAAGTATTGGAGAACGGCCCTGTTAAAAGCTTCGACAACAGTGGAACATGTATGACAAGATGCATGAATGTAGCAGAAGCAAAAGTGGTGTGTCAAGATAGACGAATATGGCATTCTATCCTCTCGGCCTAACCTTATGGGGAAACAACGTGATGGTCAATTAGTTAGCACTTTTTTTCAATATTTCTGACTTATTTTTTACAAAACGTTGATGTATCATTACATAAATGCAGAAATTCCAATTGGAATTGGAAAGTTTTTAACATTTTATTTAACTTATATCGAAACAAATGAATTTTTCTTAATCGATACAACTTACTGTAATGATAGTTCAACATTTTTTAAAAAATAAATCAAAAATATTGAAAAAAAAACAAACTTTGATATTGCATAACTCCATAACTATTGGACATTTCCGACTCATAATCAAGGCAGGAATATAGTCCTGCGAGGATGTTAATGCTTTCCAAGTAACCCTGTATAAGTCACATTAGTATCGTACAAACTTATTTGCCAGTCCTCATCACCGTTTCTTGATTTCGTGGACTTTTGAAGAGCGCGCGAGCTCCTAAACCCGATGCACGGACACGGATAATCTCCCGGTAGCCTCGTACAAGAATTGCTTACCTCGAGAACCATGAAGGATTATTATTAATAGCCAAAGATATCATTAAAACTACAAATCTAAACTTTAACATTTATATAAAGAAATACCAACAATAATGTACAGCGACTATAAACAGAAGTACATATTTATATTATTACCAAAAAAAAACATTACATAAACCACTAATGTATTTATTTTAGTGCTAATTATCTACATGTTTCAGGACCAAATAAATGTATACTAAAAATTGAAATTCTAAGTACAGTTTATTCGAAATTCAAGATACAAAAAAAAAATTTGCAATGCGATTGCGAAATTTGCCAAAAATCGCAAAACTCATGAAAAAAGTCATTAATTTTGTGAAAACTAGGGATGGGTCGTCCACGTCCGTCCATCGACGAGACGATTAACTAGTTGAATTCGTCAACTAGTTGACGCATCAACTTTGTTACGCGGACGTCGCGGACGTTCTATCTAAACATCGGGACGATGGTTAACTGTCTACGGTTCGACGCGACGCTGCTCGAAGGCTCAACCGTTGGCTATTTTTATTACGTTAATTTTTAAAATTTAAAGAAGTTCAAAGGAATATAGTTTCGGGGAAAGTAAAAAAAGTACTTGTGCTTATATGTAAAAATAAATATTTTATTATTTATTTGTTTACGCACATTATAGGCTTATACATATTGTTTTATATACTTCTTTCTATATATAATAAAGAAAGAAGTAGATATACACAACAATATCAGGTGTAAGCAGTAAAATATAAATATAAACTACATATATAAGCAGTGAAAGTATTGGGTATAAAAATAATAAATATAAATAAGTACAAAGCAGTAATGTGTGTATAAAAAAATATATTAGGTACATATCATTACATGTGTACAGGGTTATATGGAAAACATTAATAACCTCGCAGGACTATATTCCTGCCTTGATTATGAGTCGAAAGCTATCAAGAACTAATATCAATAGTTATGGAGATATGCGACATCAAAGTTTGAATTTTTTCAATATATCTGACTTATTTTTTAGAAAACGTTGGACTATCACTACACTAACTTAAATCGATTACGAAAAATTCATTCGTTTCAATACAAGTTAAATAAAATGATAAAAACCTTTACATTTATTTATTACATATTATGCTTTTATTTATATATAAATTTATAAATAAAAGCATAATTTAAAAATACTTTACATTTGAGATGTTATCTATAAATTTATTGAAGAATAAATCTTTCAAAGTCAGGCTTTCACTTTGTGGTGACATTATTAATAAATAAATATATCTGTATTATTTGTCAACTTTAGTTTAAGGCTCAATCTGAGAAAAGGAACACTGTTCCCGAAACATGTAAAAAATCAATAAAAAGTGGTGTAAACAAATTATAATAGATTTATTTTTTTATCTATAAAGTTGAAAATAGATCAACTAGTTGACAAATTCAATTAGTTGATAGTCTCGTCGATGGACGGACGTGGACGACCCATCCCTAGTGAAAGCATACGCATTTTTTGGTTCAAAAATCATTTGAAAATGCAATATTTATTGTGCTAATACAAAGATCGTGACATTTCTATTACTAAAGTACCTACCTAGTGGTTGAGAGATTTGTTGTTCTCGATTTTTTTTATTAATTTTGTCAAATTTCATCATGTTAAATGAACTAAAATATATGATTTATGGCGCAAGGGGCCAAAAATTCTTTTGAATTACCACATTAACTACCTTTTGAATAGATGGCTATCTCGTTTGCACGCCTCGATAGGTCGCATCTGCTGGCCAGCTCAAATCCAACCGCGGAAGAGTTCGCTGCTAGATAATGAGGTATAGTCATCACTGGAAGTAAATATGTGTCCCTAAGTCCCAAAAATAAGGAAAACACCGATTATCAAGATTGTTAGACTTCTTAATTAGTTATTCATCTTCCATATATTTATTTTTTGATTCTGTTGGTGTCTTATACTTGGATTTTTAATTTGTCATATCCTGAAATATGGCCCCAAAATATGTTGATAATTCAACAAATTAGTGGTTTGTGCAAAGTGTTTTCTTGTTAATAATATAACTAATGTTACCACAAAGTTTTGCAGTTATTGTAGAAGAAATATTTAATGTTCAGTGGTGCACACAGAATTGAACCATTATGGGATGAATAAAAGTACTTTTGGCCTTCTAACTTCTTCCGTGAGAATGGCCGAGAGGTATATTAGGCATGATGACAGTATTAAAGAGTAAGTGATTTTAGAGAATAAAATATTTTGAAAGGATTCTAAAAAATGACACAGTTTTAATATACACAATAAGATTTTCGATAAAATAAAAGTATAAAATTGCGCAATCTGCCATTTTAACTGAAACATCGGTCAGAGCGAATGATGTTACGCCTAAGCACTCATCACCGTGTCTTTGAGCTGTTGCCATAGATACAATGCAATATTTAACTAGACTTGACGTCACGTAGACGCCATGACACCTGCGGGCGTTTTCGCACGAAATTATAAATAGGTAGATGAAAATGCAATTATTTGCGTGAAAACTTAGTTTATCACTGAAATAATGCTATTTTGGGTAATAGTAGACGTGTGCATACCTACATTACAGAAGGTTATTGCAATGTCTGTCATCTTGCCTATTGATACATATCGACATGCTCTACGTAAAGTACTCTATAAAGCAAATCTGTTAATCTGCAGGAGAGAGATTAGATCGTGCTTATTTATTGATATTTATTTAACTGAAATACCAAAATAGACATTGCTTTAAAAAGCTTTAAAATATGCAATACTACTTTAGAATTTCAGATAAAAAGGTTCATTAATAAAAAAAATACCATCTATCTCTTTCCTAAAGTTACAGATTTGCAGATTGAGTACTTTACATAGGGTTGAAATATTCGCTTATACAGGTGTCTCATAGCTAGTAGCAAAAACAGGTGGATTCCTGCCTTGATAATAAGTCGAAAATGTTTATGCTACCATGACCTAATCCAATAGTTATGGAGATATGCAAAAGCAAAGTTTGCATTTTTACAAAAAGTTGATCTATCATTACAGTAACAGTAAAATTACATTCTCTTTAATACAAGTCTAAAAAAAATTATAAAAACCTTGCAAAAATAGATTTTTATAAAAAATATTAATATTTTTGATTTTTATAGCGTTAACTTTGTGGTTGGACATGATTATTAATTAATCAAATAACTTTGTATTGACCGCTTGGAGTAACTCTAGGTCTACCGGTTTCGATACCTCTATATCTTCGTCAGGACGCCTGAATGCCTGAGCACTTAAGCCAATATGATTAATAACCATATAAATTTTGTGAATAGCCCGTTACTTGATATATTACCCATTTCGGCGTCCACTTGTCAATTACCCCCACCATAACCGTAGCCATGCCCCCCTTCAAAAATTGATTTGTTTGCTAGAATACGTAATGGATACTTAGTATGCGTCCGTCCTGACGAAGATACAGTGGTATCAAAACCGGTAGACGTAGAGTTACTCCGAGTGGTCAATATATTTAATTAATTAATAATTAATATTACCAAAAAATAATATTAATAATTAATATTACCAAAAGGTAATATTAATTATTAAAAATACTAGGTTTTTGTTGGTTTACCTTGTTTTGAGTTGGCTTACAAGGTGAGTAAACCTCTATACCTACATACATATATCAACCATTATTTTAATGATTAATAATAAAAGTAAGAAATGTTAAATATTCATCAATATATATTACATTATAGATGTCTCACAGAGACGAAATTATATTCTTATGGGAAAGTAGGTATGGAAGTCTGGGTGTTCATAGGGCTTACATCCTACCATACGGGTGGCTTAAGTGATCACTTTACACATGTAAAGAATATTGCTAAAAAAAATCTAAATCATAAAAATAGATAACTCATTAGTGACATCTGTGGTTATTTAAGGGGCATGAAAAAGCTTTGGATGCCGGTCGCGCTAACGATTGTTGCAACGGAACATGTTGTAAAATTTAAATATACCTATGCAACTTCCAAAAAGTTGATAGACATGGTATTGTGGGTGGAAATGATGAACGTTACATTGTGTAAAGTGATCACTTAAGCCAGCCGTACGATAGGTTGTAAGCCCTATGAACACCCAAAGACTTCCAAACCTTCTTTCCCGTAAAAAATATAATTTCATCTCTGTGAGACACCTATGATATACATTGATTAATGATGTCCCTGTGACAAAAATCCAGTACTGTGTTCTGAATATTCATATTTATCCAACTTAAAAATGGAACATGCGCACCAAGTTTATGGCACCGCGTACACTCAGTACGCACCGCGCTTTTTGCGCACAAACAGGGGACGCGCGATGCATTTCATATTGATAATAATTTAAGCTAATCATAAGTTAGAAGAAAGTGATTGTTTTGTTTATATATTAATTTATTGTACCTTGTTTATATGGTTTGAATTGACTTAATTTATTATTAACTTATCATTGATTAAAATTATTACAAAATAATTATGTTAGTTTTTTACTTACTTACTTACCATCATGTGAGTACACAGGATTGAGTGCCATCTTCTTCCGTCCTGACATACAACTCTCGCCTCATCCACATTCATACATCTTCGCAAGCAAGCTCGACGGTTTTTGAGGCTTAAACCGGACCATCTTCCGGTATCTGGTTAATCTGGTCGTGCCAGTCTTCCACACCACTTCTCTCTTTCCGGCGCCGTCAACATTTGCGTTATATATCTTTTCTTACCATTCTTTCCTCATTCATTCGCTCAACATGCCGAGAGTGACCCTGTTTTAATTCTATTAATTAAGCTAAGACCAGCTTTACATTCATTCCCAACATCTTCATTCTTTACTCTATCGTAAATGGATTTGTCACACATACGTCTGATGGATCTTATCTCCACTGCATTGTCTACTTTCGTTCCTCTTCTGCCAGCTCCAGGCTTCACTTCCTTGCATCGGTGTTGGTGCCAGAATTCCATTGTGTACCGCTAGTCTTGCCTCGGTAGGCATATTTCTATTAGAAATTATTGCATTCATAGCACCGTTCACCCTATTCCCCGCAATCACTCTCCTCTCGATGTCTTTCGCAACATTCCCTCTTGTATGGGACATACTTCCCAAGTACACAAACTCATCTACCTGTTCCAAACATTCATTGCCTACTAGAATTCCACACTTTGTCTTACTTTCCTCCTGCTCGAATACCACCACTTTTGACTTGTTTACATTCATAATAAGGTCATTTTCCTTGCGTACATCATACATCCTCTTAAAGTCTGCCTGCATGGCTAGTCTTTGACAAGATTAACACGCATGTGATAAATACTGAGAAAAAAAAGAGCGAAATTGAATATCCTACGAATCCGGTACACTACGGACTACACTCTGATAAAAGATTAATTTTTGATTAATGAATGAAAATAAATATTAATCTGTTTTAGTTCAACTGTACATATGCGCAGATTATAATAACCTTTTGAATTCAATAGATATTTTTAATACTAAATATGAAGAGTATTGTCGTATGGTGAGGCAGAGAGAAAATCGTCCCCCTCCCTGACCATGTGCACTATATACATTAGCAACCCCTTTGTGTTTACGATAAATTTAAATTAGGAACAATCACTTCAATTCAACGTTTATAAATGTTTACAAAAATATTTTTATTTATTTATTGTTTCTGAGGACAATTTGACGCCCTGCCTGCTACACTAGTAATTTACTGTATTATAGCAGACAGTGAGTGCTCTTCCAGTGGTATATGTTTAAGAATATTTATTATTTATATAAAGTAGTTATTTTGTGAATCAATCTTATTGCCAATAACAAATAAGTTAGTAATAATTAAACGTTTACAATTTAATAATGGTGTAAATACTATATTATAGAGAAAGAATTTTTTTTTATCTGAATTGGATATTTAATAAAATGAAAGTAAATGTTCATATAGGTATTAGTATTTTTCAAGTTTAGTTTTCTCGGCTTTTAATAGGTTTTGGGCGTGCTTCCTTCCCTTTTCATGCAGCCAGAATTTCACTTTTGAAGAAAAATACGCGAGACTATGGCTACAAGTTTTTAGTTTTGTGTTTAGAGTGTTGAATATTTTTGGACCTTGGAAGAGGTTAAAACTCTGTGAAAAGGTTTTGGCGAGTTTTGGTACAAGATAGACTTCAAGATAGACAGTTCACTTAAATGACATTGTAAAATTATTTGATCTGTCATTCATATCAAACTAACTTGTCTATAATTATGTCCATCTATGACATCCTTTAATTGTGGAAGACATTTGACTATTTGTTTCTGTATTTTGTCTTACCAAGCAATTATGTCTCCCTGTTGGATGATCGAATAAAATATGATTTTACTGATACAACAGTGGGAGCTTCTGGAACCAGAATACAAAAATAAAACACGTTAGTAAAGATAAATATTATATTTGAGAATGAAAAATAAACTAAAACTTATCAGTAATCATTTTGCATCCCCTCCACTGCATTCTGGGAACGGATGACACCTAAATATATATATATAAAGCTCGGCGAGGGACACAACGAGCCGTCCAAACATTTAAAAAACCGCTCGGCACACTTCCACTCCATCGCTCGCCGAGCTCTACTTCAATATTGGATTAATCATCGATTTTGTTCATCCGTTTTGGCCGAGGGACACTGGTCGAGGTTACCTCGGAGCAGAGATCGGAAGAAACTGATTGCGGAGCCGGGGAGACAGGGGACAACGCGGCGTAGATGTGATATTTCTCTCATTCTTTTACGTGCAGACGCAGCCAGCACAAATTGCGTCAATTTGCTGAGGAAATTGAGATGCGCAATCAGAAAACACGGACCATGACTCGGAGTACAGGCAGAGGTGAATGTAAGCTCTACCCTGTCCTTTCTCATCATGCGTCTTAATAACTTGCAAATAGCTTAGAACTTATGAATTAAGAAAAATGTCACATCTCACGTTTACCCGAGAAGCTGACCGTCCCGAGTCGCTGTGCCCCGCCTTCGACACGCCCGGGAGTCATTTTGCAATTCATAAAAAAACTTTTTCAAAAAATAATTATTACATTTTTATGA
The DNA here is from genome assembly GCA_016648135.1 of Agrypnia vestita. Classification (NCBI taxonomy): domain Eukaryota; kingdom Metazoa; phylum Arthropoda; class Insecta; order Trichoptera; family Phryganeidae; genus Agrypnia; species Agrypnia vestita. Next base: position 35,664 of record JADDOH010001963.1, on the reverse strand, counting down.
GATACTTCAATTTCAACTCCGGTCGTCCTCGTAGACACGACGCAAGTCACCCGAGAGCCCAAATAATAAACTCGTCGATACTCGTGATTGACCGTCTCGCACCAAAACTCCCGACTGACTGTCACCTGGGCTCTCGGCGTGACTCGCGTCCTCTCTGCGAGTGGGCCGCGCCACCGCCATCGTTCTTCGCTTCGTTATTAGGAACGCGAACTGCTACGAGCGTAATGCTCTCTGCGTCCATCCGGATACGGAGGTCCGCCGATAATAAAGGAGACTATGCGCGTTTCACTGCGTCTTTTCTGTGTTGAAGTATGTTTAACGAATGGAAGCTTGAAGAGTATAAATAGATGTTTCGTAACACGGAGCTTGCCTACCAAAAATACCACGACTGAGAGAATTATTTTTGGAACTTAAAGAAAGTAGCTGTCACTTATTTCTAATAAGTCACTTATTAGAAATAAGTGACAGCCGCTTTCACAAAGATAGTTTGAGATGCGGGGGCCCAACACACCGTATAGTTCACATTCAACGCGCGCGGCCAAAGCTTCCCAAACTAAAAAAGATCAAATATATCTAAGCTGGATGGACAGAGTTACGAATGAATGTGTTACGATGGTTCTGATGAATAAAGAAAATAAACAATTATAACAAAAGCTCGAATATATTGGATATGTGATGAGACATCCTGAGAAGTACTCGCTTCTTGCGGGGAAAGATTGCCGGAAGTCAGGGCCCTGGAAGAAGAACATTGTGGCCAGTCTACTCCATAGAGCTCTTCCGTGCCGCAATATGATGGCATACGCCACTGAGCAGATAGGACACAAGAAGTAGAAGATGGTTTATTTCTTAATTTCTTAGAATAATAATTGAAAGAATAATCTTTCCATCATTATCTATCAAACATCCTAGTAAGTAGAAAATAAATTAAAATCTGAGCAGTTTAAAATAATTTTAACAATACTGGAATCTACGATAAAGATCATTAAACATACTTCAACAATTTTTGCACGGATAAGTCGCTGCCGTCAAAGAACGTAACCGCAAAAATTAACGAGAAAACAATATCTCCAACTGAATACCGAGGTGTACCGACGCGCCAAAGAAAAAATTGCGCTTGAATTATGCGCGACGGGATTCCCCGAGACTCGAGACATCCTCAGACACGACCCGGACACGGTCATCCCGAGAAGCGGGTGCGTGCGAGTTACGTCCTTCCACGCGGGCGGTCTCCTCAGTTAGCGGCGGACACGAAATCGAATGGTGTGTGAAGCAGGAGGGATATCGCACATCGTCTGCATCCCGGCGCGGTCACTGCTCGCAGCCCGCCCGCTCCCGCACGTGCCTCTCCACCACCTTGCGTATGTGCGTGTACTCCTTGGAGTCGGGGTCTCCTCGGATGTCTTCCACCTGTGAAGGAAAAACAGCAGTGATGAGTGAGAAAACTAAATCAACACCAGTAACGGTGGTCAGATAGGACTCGGATGAAACCCACGACTCGAGATTGTATACACAGTGGAACGCAGATGTTATACTCACAGACCTTTTCTGAAAATAACAATAAGTTACTGATACACATGCTTATTTTTGAGCTTGCTTATATTGTAGCATGCTCTAACAACTGTACTGCTCATTATTAGTATGCTTATTTTAAGCATGCTCATAGCTAAAAATCAAACAATTGCTTATTACAGTAAACCCCCGTTCATCGCGACCCCGGCGAGTGCGGATTCGTTATATCGCGATCTTTTTTGTCTGGGCACTTGTCTGGTCTTGACATGTACCAAGAATTGTCAAAATGAATGGTGACACATGTGTGCTATCTTATTTCTCGCTCACTCTCATGCTGCACATGCACAAACATTGCATATGTAAAATTACAATCGTGAGTGAGATAAAAGAACGCCGGTACCTGGTCCCTAGTAGGGTTGAGTCAGCGCATTTGTGTTTATCCTTCAGTGTAAGCTTAGCTGCATTTTCAAATGCATTCTTATCAAATTAACGACATATTCTTATCGCTTCGTAATTTTTAAAATGTCGAAAAGACAATGTGAAGAATCAGTTAAGAAAACTCGCAATGTAGTGACTTTAGAAAAGAATCTAAAAATAATCGAAATGATAGAAAATGGTGGAAAATTTACAATTGTGGGAAGGGATTTCAAATTGGCCGAATCTACAGTGCGATCAACTATGCAACAAAAAGACAGAATTAAAAAGGCTGGTGAGAGTGTTACTTCAATTACAGCGACGAAAGTCTCACGAACCATAAGTTTTTTGATAACGGAAATGGAAAATTTATTAAGCAAATGGATGGAGGACCTAAATCAAAACCACACGCCTGTTAGTACTCAAATCATAATGAATAAATCACTTAGTTTTTGGGGTCATTTAAAATCTCAACATGGAAGAGAAGAAGTTTTTAAAGCAAGCAAAGGTTGGTTCAACGGTTTAGAAAACGATCAAACTCGCATAGTCTTAAAATGATTGGCGAATCAGCTGAAAAATATCCAATGGAGTTCCGTGAAGTTATTATGGAAAGGGGAAATTATCTACCAAACTTAATTTTTAATGTGGATGAGACGGGACTCTATTGGAAGAAAAGCCAACACGTACATTTTTTTCCACAGAGAAGACTGCTTCTGGATTTAAAGGGGCCAAGGATCGCTTAACGCTTCTTCTAGTCGGAAACGCATCACGCAGGAATGTCATACATCCCTGGAAAATGACGTCTCCAAATCTGTTCCCGTGCGAAAGTTATGTGTTAAAAGCAATGAAAAGGCCCTTCTCTTCACAATCAATGCATGGAGTTGTTAGAAGAAAACGATGAAGATGACGAGCGAATGAGTGCTATGAAATGTGGCTGTAATGCATTACTTGACACTTTTAGGCAAACTTTGTACAGTAAACTTAGAGAGGCCAAACAAGGGAATCTAGATTCCTTTTTGCAACGCGGAACAAAATGAATGAATTATTAATTATTTAACATAAACCATTTTGCGTTATTAATATTGTTTATTTTTATTAAAAAAGTGTTTTTCGAATATTACAATGTTTTTTTTCAAAATCCCCCGTTGATTGCGAAATTTCGCTTATCGCGACCGTGTCCAGAACGTATCCCCCGCGATGAACGGGGGTTACCTGTACTGGCATACTCTTGTCACAGAACAGAGACGCACTTGTTCAAAATGGAATCTTTTCAAACTGAAATTCAAGTGAACCAATAAATTAAAACAGTTCCCGAGTTTTCATCTGCATTTTTTTGATTTTAGTTTTTATAATTATTATTGTAAGATTTGAATCATTCACGTCTCTTTAAATAAAGTTTCTTAAACATTATTTCTTGTTGTATTATTTTTACACAGCGGTGACCGAGTATTCCACAGACATTCAGGAGTCCTATAACGAGTCACGAAAAGTAATGTTTTGTCATCTCCCCAACGCGCCATATTTGTTTTATCTGTCGCGGACTGAGGAGCAATAAATCAACCGGCGGTTGATTTTTGAGCGTGCTAATAATGAGCATGCTCCTTGATAGCAATGTGCGTACACACATGCGTAATGCAGTAATGAGCATATGTATCAGTACATATATGGCTTTTTGGTTACAGCAATCCTAAAAAATAGAGAAACTTGAAGACATCTATCAAATGTCAATATTTGTGTTATTGTCACGAAAATTTTGTCTGAAATGAATCAAACTGATTTCTACCAACAGTTATAATAATGTTACGTAATATTCATCAAAAACTTATATTTCAGACAAAATCCAGGTCGCATTGACTGGTTTGCGTTATGAGTAATATCAATTCCACCTCAAATAAAGAGGTATTTTTTAAGAACTATGTAGATAAGTAGAACTATGAACATCATAGATTAGCAAAAACTTTCTAAAGGTCTCATATAAAATCGCAAAAGCTGTAAATGCAAATTAATTAAGTGACAACACCGAAACTTTTCAACCTCCTGGACTCGAACAAAAGACAAAAAACAAAGACAAAACAAATTCCATCACAAAGTGTCTTCAAAAAAAAATTGGATGAATGGATGAGAACATGAGGAAGAGTTTTTATAACTTTTAACTCAATCTAAAACCTTTGGTTTCTGTATGTAAAGGTGTTGGCATGTGATTACCGAGCGGGACATGGTTTTCATTTAATAAACGAGCTGCAAATTATGAATCTAAATTTATATTTCTGTAACAGCGCATATTTTCCGTGAGTCTAGTTGAAAAAGTCCTTCGCGTTTGTATTATTTTATTTTTCATTTATTACCAGGCGACTGCATTCAAAACATTTGTTATTTTTTTGGCATAGCTGTCTTTGCTCGCGTACTTCAAAAGATGGAGTGCTAAATTTAGTGTGATTGTCATCACTCGGTTGAATCTGCAAGACCTACCCGGTAAGGCGGGGTGATGGTGAGCTGGCTGAAGACGCGGATGTTCCGGTCCACCCAGCTGACGTCCTTGATGGTCTTAGCGATGGCCAGGAACAGCCTCTGGCCCTCGGGGTCGTCGCAGGACATGGCCGACACCTGGAGAACACCACATGTTATATTTACCATCCGCGTGTTCGTTTGTGTTAGCGTGTCTTGCAGTGATGAACTAAACTGTCATTTTACTAGCTATCACCATTCACCGAAAAGGCTGATTTGTCAAACTTACGAACGATTTTTAAATTGGAATTACTCATTAGGGTGTGACATTATTTTATGGACATTTTTGGAATCAGGACATTCAATTATACCGGATTTTTCTTTAATATTTCATACAGCTCCCAACGCCCTATTCTGCATTCCACCTGAACCATTAGCTACTTCACAATTTCCAATCTTCTTTGTAATTAACAATTCTATCGCTAACATTCCTCCAACAATAAATTGAAATGAGCGCTCGTGTACTTTTTATTTATAATAACTAACTAACCATCACACCACAAAAAATCAAATGTAGCTATTTATCAATGAAATAAAAAATAAATTAAAATTTAGAAAAATGTAGTTCTTACAACAGATCTGTCTGAAAGAAAGGACATGCGCATAAGACTCGAAGTGACACCGATATGGCTGAGACAAATATATATTTCTAACTATCACGCCGTTTCTCCGCAGGGGTAGGCAGAGAGGATTGAACGCCACACTTTTCTATCCTGGCACACCACTTTTGCTTCGGCCACATTCATACATCTTCTCATAAACGTTCTACAGCAACAGGGCCATCCTCAACTACTTGCAGTACCTGATCGTGCTAGGTCATTCGCGGACGCCCTCTAGTCCTGTTGCCTTCAACACTCGCCTCATATATTTTCTTAACCATCCTTTCCTCGCTCATACGTTCCACGTGACCAAACCATCTCAGCACTCCTTTCTTTATTCTATCTACCACACGACAGCCAGCATTACATTCACTTCTAATTTATTCATTCCTCACTCCGTCGACCAAAGATTTTCCACACAAGAGTCGTGACCGCATTCAGTCTACTTTAATTCCGTTAACTTTGATTCCCGCGGTTACTCTCCTTTCGATATCAATCTCAGCCTCGCCGTTTCTACTAAACATACTCCCCAAATACACAAACTCGTTTATAATATATACAGACAAAACCGTTGCCTGTCGAATCACAAAAAATTATTTACCAATCACAAACACAATCAGATTCAAATAAGTGCTTTAGAGGCCGTGTTGGTGTTAGATTATTTTGACATTTTGATTTGATAACATTCCCTCTTCGCCAGACTTGTCCGTCTTAGTGATGGTATTTTACCGGTGGCACACTGACCGTTATTTGAGATTTGCATCCGACTGCGTCGATGATTGCAAATGATTTTTTGCAGTTCGACGGGAAACCATTGGAACTAAACAATAATATATCAGCTATCAATCATCGATACAATCAGATACAAATCCCAAGTAACTGTATCGAAAATAACCGCTTAAAAAACGGTTTAACCAATGATATAATAATGTGTGTTGTTATTTTAGTCACCGTGACTTCAAATTACCAGATTTTTCTGCATTTGCTACATTCGAAATCAGGATAGTATGGGAATAATCATGAGTAAACAGGAGAACCCTGGGACATAGAAGAGCACGAGCTGACCAAATACTACTTTTCAAGTTACTTCAGGGACATATTGACTGTCCCAGCCAATTGGAGCTGGTTTCTCTCCACGCTCCATCAAGGCGAGCCCGACAGTCCGTGCTCTTCCATGTAGCCGTAAGCACTCATTCACTCGCCTCTTATGCACAGAACTCATTCATCCAGCGAACATGCAAAGCATGCAATGACCACTTCAATGACATTGATATATTTAATACCAACATCTCAGCTCTTAAAAATCGTATTTAAACCGCTTATATTATATTACTAGTTTCTATATCTTCACCGGATTAACTGAGACCGACCATCATCATACACACACCACAGCCAAACTCTCATCACTCTTTGCACATACCCCCATACATATACGTCTCACACACTCCACCTGGCCACGATCCCATACACCTCACTCCACTTCCCCCTCTAACTCCCACTCCTATCCCTCTACTTAATATACGTTTTCTTTATTGCTTGACTTGAATTGGTCTACCAACTATCCAATACGTTATGCCATTATAATAAATTGCACTGTTGAGATTCCTAAAATAAAATAAATAAATACGGTGTCTATTTATGATACGTCAATGGGTTTAACCATCACTTGAACACCGAAGCGTGACTTTTTCGTAAGCGTATATTTAGAAATAAAACATTCCTATTACAAATATCGGCTAATCCAATATCATGGTCCCATTGCATATACAACGAAAATGAGTATTCCACTATATTATTGAACGTGCTAATAACAAAATGAAAGATAATTTACGTTTAAATAGTAAGTATTAAATAAGATATTACACTTTAAAGTTTCGAAAAATGCACTGCATATTTTGACATTTCGTAGGCAATATATGAGGTTAGGTTAGGTTATTGGGTTTTTTATTTTATTTATTTATTAGAGACACTAACAGGATAATAGGCACATGATACTCTGATAACAAACATTATAGTGAAGACAATGCCCATTATACCAATTACAAATGTCTTCGGCACGCTCTAGTAACATGTATTTTTGCAATTAATTATATTTTACATGTACATTTATGTACATTATATATTTTGTGTTTGAGTGTAGTGCGATTAGTATTTAATGAATGATTGATTTAATGGATCTATAGGTTCATGTCATCGTTTAGAAAATGGATGTTGCGTATGAGTGAGTTTTTGAACGAAGATAAGGTGTCTGCAAGAATATCACGGTTAGGTTAGGTTATTAGGTTTGGTTTGTTTAATTTAGATTACGATTATTTTAGTTAGGTTAAATTAACATGACATTATATCATATAGGGAAATACTTATTTTCGTTGTATGAACAACGGGACCATATTCTCGGATTATTCCCAAATATCACACTATATATATCACGCAAAAGCCGCGCTCGGGGTTCACGCTGACGGAGCTCGCACGCACCAGGCGCTTCTTCTCCTCGATCTGGTTGCGCACGCGCCGGTCCAGCAACTGCAGGTTGAGGCCGTGGGGCGCGTCGGGCTGCGCGGCGGCCACTTCCTTCTTGATCTGCACGTCGCTGACGAGCGCCAGGTTCACGATGTTCACGTCGTTCAGCTCGGCCTTGCCGCAGCTGGAGGGGCACTTGAGGATTAGCATCTTCGTCTGCGGGTCGAAGGCCAGCACCTCGCCCTCGATGTCCTGGTTGTAGCACGTCTTGCACGCCACCACGCTGCCGATGGTGAAGCAGTCCGCGACCACCGACATCTTGCACTCGGAGCCGACTGGGTCTACGGCCGTTGACGCATTACATAAGGCCAGCGTGCGGCCCGCTCGGATCCGCCATTTGTAATCTCCCCGTCTGTTAGTGATGGGTCCGCTCTGTACTCACCACTACAATGTAGTACTACATTACGTTGAAGTGCACACTTCGCACGTTTTGAAGTGTAGTGTTGTTGAAAGTATAAACTTCAAATAATACACTTCACACTTCAAAGTTATCGAAAGTATGAGAAACATACTTCAAATAGTGCATTTTTTACGTGAAATTTTTGGGAAGTTGATGTAGATATATGAATAAATCTCTGGAAACTGTACCACACCCCCCTTCCCAGGGTTTGAAAATTTTTTGGAATCGAATGAAGAAATCTGGCTGGCGACCTTGTTTTTTTTAGGTCGCTAACTGTTACTTTGGAGAAAATATCGTCATTTATCTTCAATATTTTTCTCGTTGACCTTTTTTTTTAGCTTATTTGGGAAAAAAATATTTACTTCATTAGTACTACAATTTTGTAGTACAATTACTACATTTCATTACTTCACTTCATTAATATTACAATTACTTCATTACTTCACTTTGATGTACCGGAATATGACGCGAACCAGGTTATAAATTTTGTCCTAGGGCAATACCGAGATCAGAGCGCCCATGCTTTGAAAATCACGCGCCATGTGGTCACAGCCAGAACAGCCCCGGCATGTTCGATCTTTTGTTCGAGGACGAAATATGTGACCTATTGTTTAAAAAAAATAACATTGCGACGGACGATCGCCCTTAGGATAGCCCACCATAAAAATAATACGAAACAATGAAATTAGAAAGTTAGGGTTGCCGAGGGCGTTGGGCATCGCCGAAGACATTAAGAGTGCACGGCCTTTTGTTAGGATGGACAATACGTTCGCAACCTTTTGTTCTTAGGTAACATCTCGAAAGGGTAAAAAAACGGTAAACCTTTTCTTGCAGCGGGACGTATATCTCTAACCCCGATTAAACAATAGAAAGAACATCTTGGCCAAATGCGAACACATGGGACAACGGTTTAGAAAGCTGCGTTTTCTTAGAGAAGTCGCCATTGTTTTGGGAAAGACATTTTTTAGAAAAACAAGATAATAATTCCGAAATTCGTCGCAGTAAACTTACTATTGTCCTCGACAGACAATAGAGATGTTTTAGAAAGCGCTGTCATACCTCCGCGAGATGTAGGATCGTATAAATTATATTATTATTATAAGGGCGCGAGGATCCCGCAACGCACGACCAGGCGGTCATTATCAATAAAGATAACAGGGGTCAATCAATTAAGAAGGTAGAGGCCGAATTAGAAATTGAGGCAAAGTGGTGAATCATAATATCAATGTAATATGTACCTAATTAATGAGCAACTGATATGTTTAATTTAAGTAAGGTAATGATAGTTTAGATAACCCAGGCCACCTCTGCAGGTGGATGTTACTCGTTTTATATGTAGTTTTCTCATTTATTCTGTATTCTATTGTTAAGTACCGAAATGAACGGGACATTGCAATTTGAAATAATAACGAGATCATCCCGAATTAATCTAACTTGTAGCAAATAATAAAAAATGTATTGATCGTAATAAAAGGAAAAAAACTTGATTGTATTATTGCCGACGATGTTTGATATTGATGTAATATATAATATATAACGTAATAGAATATTATCTCGTGAAAAGATGTAACACGGTTGACGAGATATAAGATTCCGACTTTTTAGTCTTTTGAAATCTGTCTGCAGAATGAATTTTAGCACACGGGGTTGAAACAAAATAGTTTAATTAATTGCAAATAAGTAAATGCCGTGTTGGAATAAACATTAATATTACTTTAGATCGAGGCTTTCATGTCTTATGTTTTCATGTATTACATACACCTAGTTGAATAATGTTAATTTGTGAGTTTTAATTATTTTTAAGAATAATGTTAATTTGTCATTAGTTATTCAAGCTCCCAGTAGTAGGGACTTCCGTTATTGGTAGTGTTTCAAAATAATTCTTGTTTGGAAAATTTTCAATTGTTATAATGAAATGGTGAAATGTGGCTTATATAATTTTTTTAGTGTTCTCTATTTTTATTCTTTTCTTATATTCTTATACCAGGGGTGGAAGAAAGCTAATTTGATAAGATAATGATTAGTATAATGAAAGTCCTAAAAAAAATGTTTTGCATTCAATCCAGCTTACATATTGAAGTAAGAATTTTCATTATTGAGGTGTAAATAATGTTACATTAATTAATTTACGCCAAGTTTTCTTAATTTTTCTTCTAGTAATAAGGTTTAACATAATTTCTTGAAAAAAAATGTTTATCGAATTTGATTATGTTAGTATATGTAAGCATTCCTTTTGGGCAAGTGGCGTTGATGCAAATTCATGTACTTTGTAATCCCAAAAGAAATTACAAAGATGTATACAGAACATTAACATTAGGGGACCCGCTTGAAGCATGTATCCCATGTAAATAAGTTTTTATGTTAATTGATTCACTAAGAAATGCCACGATGTCTGTATAATTTTAGCCCTTTGTTTTGTATCTCTATGTCACATATTGACAATTATGTTTGGTCCAACTAAGAAGTACGATAGCTTGTTTTATTTAAGCTAAAATTAAAAATAAAACTAAGTATCAAGTACATTTTGTCATTGTTAAAAAAAAAAAATTAAAAAGAAAAAGAAAGGAAGAGAATATGCGGAGTGGTAAATTTTAAATACCGTCCGGTTTATCATATAAAAAAAAAAAGAAATAATAATGATTTTGTGGAGGTATCGAAGATAATCAATGTAAATGATAAGGATTGACCTGTAATGATGTAATGTATAAATAACGTTAAATCAATGTTAATGATAAGGATTGACCTGTAATGATGTAATGTATAAATAACGTTAAATATTGGGAGGCCTACTGTAAGAATCAAACTGACACTTAATAATAAGATTGATATTGTGATGCATACTCAAGGAATTTTACTGTGGTCTAATGAAACCCTACGTTCAATCCCATGTAATTAGTCAATAATGGTAGAAATAACTGGTCGATAAAGGTATGTCTATCTGGCGTGTCGATTTGATTAAGTATGTATATGTAAGCAGTTTTATTTTTTGGGTAATAAGTGTTGATGCGAATTTGTGTTTTCAATTTTCCGCCTTTGCCAATTTGTACTGTAATATTTTCCTTAAGTTTAATTCATTTTGCAATGTTTTTTTGGTGACGGGATAGGGATATGAACAGTGAACAAAGCGTTCGTGAAATAACAAAGTGTTTAGGCCTACATACCAGAAAAGCATCGAGATTAGCCGCAAACTGGGAGAACGATAGGGGGCGGAACGGAGGCAACATTGGGTTCAGTAACCAATAGCGTCAATCGGGACCTGGGAGGGACCGAGAGAGACGAATGAACGACGGAGGCGGACATCAAAGGAGCCAATCGGCGAAAGACCAACTGGAGGCTTCCCCTCGAGTCCCCGCGACCACACCCTGGGTCGCCGGGGAGAGAATATAAGGCGAAGCCAGCCGCCAAGAAGGCAGCTGAGTTGAGAAGTCGAGAGTGTGGAGAAGCTAGAGATTCTAGCGGTGCCCGTAAAAACAGCATCGCCGATCACTAGTAACTCCTGGAGGAGCGAAAGTCGAACGGTAACAACCGCCATTCGCTACCGAGTGCTGTGACGCACCGCCGCAAACGCCGAAGTATCAGTGCCGCCGCGACGCCGCAGTGTACCACCGCGACGGAGAACCGACGCTCTGCCGGCGACCGCACGAGTACCTCGACGACGCCAGAAACCTGCATCCACAGAGGAGGACCGAAAGAAGCGGCACGAAGAAGACATCCTTCACGTTCTCCGCAAACAGTTTTACCCCAGCTTAAAGACTTTTTTCTCCCGCTCGCCTAGTGCTACCAAAAAGGGTTCTCGTCCCCACCCATTTTAACTTTAAGATCAGACTCTGTATGTGCTTTGTTTTTTTTTTGGTATTTACTATTTTGTTTCCCTCTCTAGATTAAGATTAATTTAAATTGTAAACTGACTACCACTTTGCCTCGTTTTATGTAGATCGTTTGCTACTTTCCTCAATATAGAAACTTGTAAAATTGTCTCCATTTTATTATTTTTATATCCCTTCACCCGCCTCGAGATATCAGTGTCCCAGTCAGTCACCTGACGTTTTGATTGTACCTAGGGGAGGGCGTAACCGCCGGCATACGATGATCTGAGATCTCCCGGCCGGTTTATCACGCCATGATTTTATATCACCTCAGACCCTACCCCCCCTACTACCGGTATATCAACTTCATTTACTTCTCTTCATTTCGTAGTACTACAATTACTTCACTTCAAGTTTTTACTACAATTGTAGTGTACACTTTGTAGTCTTTAAACTGGTGAACGTGTGTGTGTTGTAGTCTTCATTTTGAAATGTAGTTTTTCCTTCGCTACCATCTATGGTCTAGGATCTGGAGCGGTCGGTCGCCGCCATCTTGTTTGTAGTGGCGACATCTGGTGGCTGGGAAAATATTTTTAGCTTTCGGGTTAAGTTGTGCCACTCCCGTTCGGAAAGGGACACAACTTAACCCGAAAAATCATATTTTTAAAACTATTTTATAATTATATATGACATCGAGCTGGTACTTTTTGTAACCCTCATAAATATTCCAAAGAATACAATACCTAAAGAAACTTATTTTATGTTATTGTATATTTACTCTGAAATTAATAATTTGTGTCTCCATTATTTTATCCTAAGTTTTGTCATTATTATGTTATTACTCCTTTTAACTCATGGCATCTGCTTGCTTGCCGGCTTGCCGGGTGAAAAAACTTTGAATCGATTTTTAACCCTTTTCCCGTGATCCAATCGAGCTGAAACTTGGCAAGTAGACTCGTGGCGACGATCATGAAAATCTATCATATTTTTGTCAAATTTTTAAAATAATTATAGCATAATTTCGGATTTTTAGAAATGTTTTTGGTTTTTTCAAATTTGAATCATTAGAAAAGTTTGATTACTAGCGTAGCGGCCCGATAACGTCGTGGAATATTTTCTAAATTTGAATTACTCCGTCGGTATACATAATAGGTACTTCACTACAAATGTCGAAAATCTAAATTGACTGACAAATGTTTTTAGAATTAAACCTTCAAAACATGAAGTGTCTTATCAAAGCTCAAAACATCTGACATTTTAGAAATATATTAAATTACTGTAAGTTTAGTGTTATGTTATATGTTTTAATTCGTCTTTAATTGTTGTTATATTTTACAAAGAAAGGGAGTATAATAAAAACTTGGTTTTTATGGGTTACTTTTTTTATATTTATTTGCTTCATAATTTCATAAATTGTAATTAATTCACGTTTTTTTATACTTACTTTTGTCATTATTGTTATTTTATATTTACTCTGTATTTTACCTTTATTATCTTGTACTTACTTTCCCATTTTATTTTAAAAGGTATTTTGTGCAACATCAAATTACGGTAATTGGTTTTGTAACGGTTGAAATAACTAAATAATAATGTGTATTTGTTAAATGTAGAAAAAAATGGAGGAACGTACATTCATGTGAGCGCAGTCGAAGTCGAATACTTCTTTGGCGTGATTGTGATAATTGATATTTACATATTGGTTAAAAATGTATATAAATACAGTAATACGATGTCTAGGGAGATGAAAAATATAATTGATAACACTTAAATGTAGATATTTGATAAATATTTGTTTTTGAAGTGGTAGAAATGTAACTATTGGTTAGTGATAGCTAAAATAAGAGATCTATCGCCGCAGCACCGCAGACATGATGTGATGAATCAAAAAAAGTATGAATTTTCAAAAAAATCCAAATGCCTACCCACTTTCATATTTGATCGATTTTCGGCCTATTCAAAAGTTTCGAAACAATACAACTTTGACAATCGCATTGAATGTCGAATGAATAAAATTGTTGTGTGTTTTGAAAACGAATGCCTATCATTGTTGAATAAAATCGAATGCAAAACATTGACAATAACTTGAAATCATAATACACACCTAAAATCGTAATCCAATAAACGGTTCTTATGCTTAATTTAATAACCAATCATTCTTCAGCTTTTAAATTAAGAATCTTTATGATTGGTATTCGATTCAAGATTGTCGACAATGCATTATTTTGACCACTAATTTAAAGTGAATCAATTTTTGACAGTTTAATGGAATCGCGCGCATTTCGTGATCTCGCATTCCCGCTACATGTTGCTTCTCGCTACACGCTGAATGCTACAACGCGCATGCTGCGCTAGTGCAGTATCCAGTAGTGCAGTAGTAGTTTTCCTAATTTAATTGTTTTAGAGGTAAATTTATAGAACTTCATAATCACACACATGGAAATAAAAACACTTGTTTTTAAGTTCTACCTTTTTAATTTTTTGGATGGCGTTTTTAAATTATTAAAAAATTACGAAAAAATTTTAAATTGTGAGCTTAAAAACAAGTGTTTTATTTTCAGACGCGTGAACAAATTTATCCTCATTGCGCCAAAGGAAGATAACTTCGAAAATTATATTTTTTCATAGACGATTTCAATATTTTATACTATGCGGTTAGGTACTTCGTTCTGCTTGTAAATCTTCTTTCAGTCGGATGCTTGTGAGTTAAGAAACATTAAAATATAACGGTTTATTATAAAATGGTGACAAATTTAGTGTAATTTTGTTCACATTGCAGAAGAGATGCAATCAAAATATTTATAAAGAAACCCGTGTTTCCCTACCCGCCAAGTTTTCTCCACAACCAGCCACAACCACCCACCGGTGGTTATGGTGGTGGATAGCCCTTGGTGTCACATCGAAATTATGCGAGTTTGGTGGGGGTGGCTGTGCGTGGGTGGGAGTGGGTGACGAAAATGTACTTTCTAGCACATTGTTTTGTTATAGGAAGGCCGCAAATGCTTCAGATTGTTTCAAAATAGGCGCGCCGACTGTGTCGGTGAGTCTAGAAGGTTCCGGAAAAACCTGCTCTAGAAAGTTCTGGAAGGAGAAGGTTCTAGAAAATTCCCAAAAGTTCTATAAGGTTCTAAACTGAGTGGCGGAATATGTCGGTGTATCTAGAAGGTTCCTGTACATTCGACAAGTTTCTTGAAAGTTCTTGGAAGGAGAATATTCTAGATGGTACGCGAAAGTTCTGTGATGATCCAAACAGTGTACTAAAATATACGCGTGCGAAGCCGCGCGGGCACAGCTAGTTATAAAATATTATAGAACATTTTCAAACCATTATATTTCATTAAAAAGCAACATTTGACTGGGGTCCCGTCTGTACCCCGATTCCGGTATCCGGAGGTTCACCAAATGCTGGAAACCAGTCCTGTTAGGAGCCTCAACAACATTTGAGCTTGTTTACGACGAGATATGAATGTAGATGAGACGAGAGTTCTGCGCCAGGACAGAAGAGTGCGGGGGAAAAGCATGACGTGGTAATATTTTTCCGATTTTCGAATTAAAAGAACGAATTGTTTGATTCCGCAGCCACCAGATGTTACTAGAAATAAGATGGCGGCTAGCGACCGTTCTAAATATGCCTCTTTTCTGTGCGTATGACAACCGTGGCTCGTGCTGGTTGGAACCATAGATACACTTGAAAAGGTGTGAAGTGTACTCTTCAATGTAATGTAGAACTACATTGTAGTAGTGAGTACAGCCAACATGAGCCGCGCTGCCCAAGATATTCCTGCCGTGAAGGCCGAGTCAGGGTCTGCAGCCGGGAGCGGCGATGAAGGAGCGCCCTACACGGACATGGACGTGTGGCTCCCCGACATCAAGCAGGAGTGCTCCAGGAAGGCCGACCAGCGCGCCGGTGAGGAGTTGCTTCATTCTTGATTCATTCTCAGTCCTATTATAATATAGACACGTTATTTCCATACTAGCCGGTTTTCATATGTAACAAATATTGCATTGAAAGAGACAACAATTCATGGCACACTTATTTCACAAACGCTCTGCGTGTAGACAGAAAAATCAGGTAATTTAAAGTCACCGCATACTACAAACTACACCTTTTAAATTGAAGTGCGACTTTTTTAATAATGTGAAAGCTTTGGTTGATATTTTTACAAAGTTGATGTAGATAAAACGATACCTTGAATCGTCTCCTCCTCGTAGAAATAATTGACGAAGGTTTGGACGTGGATAAAACGGCCCAAACATCTGTGGTGGTGAATAATTCTAATAATAATAGTTTCTCAGAATTCACGAACCATCTGGAGACAGGCCACACTTACAAAAAAGAAAACGTCGTTGAAATTTTACATTCAAATAATACACGCCTTAGGTTAGATAATTTAGAAATATTAGAAATCAAAAAGTCCCTCAACACCAAATCTAATTACGACCCTAACAACCAATTAAAATTAAGGCGATCGTCTAGGTGAGCAGAGTGAGCAAATTCCACAATTTATTGTCATATCTTCTCTTTCGCTTTTTATCACATATTTATACGGAAAGATGTCATATTAAAATTTATTCATCAGGTTCCATATACTTTAAATAGGACATCTTATTAAAATGACACAAAATAAGTTATTTAATCAATAGGGTAATTTCACATTTTACAGATATCTATGAATATATCTGTAAAATATCTACGAATATGAAATACTCGTAGATTCAGAAAAATAAATTATATTTTGTTACTTAGTATGGATGTAACTTAGTATGGACGTAACTTAGTATGGATGGTGTGGGATAATGTTTTAATTTATAATTTTTGTAAAAAAAATCTTAAAAAATACGATTCCATTTAAATATTTTGAATTCATTTTTCATATAACGAAAATAAAATTCTACTAAATGTGTCTCCATTATATGTCGCCACGTCTCAGTACACGTTATCTTTTAATATTGTTTTGTGTTGCATTCTTTGGGATATTTATTAGGATTACAAAAATACCTGCTCAATATCATCTTTAATTATTATTAAATAGTTTTAAAAATAAGTTATATCTCTCAAAATATCTAACACAAGAATCTACTGAATATTGCATGTACATATTTAAAAATCCTTCCTACCTATTAATTAATTATATAATTCGTCTATGCCACGCCCGCGTCTATGGTCCACTCTGGATTGACAGACGCCATTTGCCAAACGTTTATGGTATATATTCTGTGGCCAAACGTGCCTCGTGCCAACCGAAAGTACGATTGCCATGAGCCGCGCTGCCCGAGATGTTCCTGCCGTGAAGCCCGAGCCAGGGTCTGCAGCCGGGAGCGACGATGAAGGAGCGCCCTACACGGACATGGACGTGTGGCTCCCCGACATCAAGCAGGAGTGCTCCAGGAAGGCCGACCAGCGCGCCGGTGAGGAGTTGCTGCATTATTGATTCATTCTCAATCGTATTATAATGTAGATACGTTATTTCCATACTAGCCGGCTTTCATACGTAGCAAATATTGCATTGAAAGAGACAACAAATCTTGGAACACTTATGTCACAAACGCTCTGCGTGTAGACAGAAAAATCAGGTAATTTAAAGTCACGGTGACTAAAACAACATACTCATTCTTACAACAGTGTACGATACTCTGTTCCTTTGTTTCGTTCCGTTGGATAACGAATGCAGGTAAGGCAATTAGCTTACTTTTGAGTTGCCAAGTTTTCACGCTTGTAACGTATCTACAGTTTATTATATCATTTATCTCAGTGATGTAAAATGAGTGCTGATATTATATAACCGTTGACCATTAAGATGGCCGAAAGGGAAAAAATTCATAATCGTGCTGTACGGTTCGACCGGTTCTTTTAAAGGGTTGTCTTGTGGTAATAGTTGAGTGCCCTGATTTTAAAGTGAAATAATATTGTGTAGCATTGAGTATTAATTAAAATTATCGGACTTTTCGTAACTTCCATCATCCGTCTTGACATTTAAATTACTTTATCTAATTTATCTTATTATGCAAACCATAGACAAGAAATATCGAGGTTATACTGACAGAAGGCATTCGGCCGTATTCTGAAAATAGAAATATTGAGATCTTTAGATTGTTACACTTAGTAAACGATAATAATTAAAAATAATAAAAAACGAGACATAGGTATTCGTCGGTGTTTGTCTCACTAGAAATATATATGTTGAGACAGGCATAGTTTACAATATTGTGTAGGTTCAAAACATAGTAAATAGATAATAAAGTGTTTAACGTAACATAATAGAAAATATATCATATGTATGAGGTTATACTGTGTTTGTGCGTTTGTGTAAGTGTGCCTATTTTATATCTCCCCTTGTTTCGGATCCACTGTTTTATTTTGTATTTTATATTAGGGTTGTAAATTGTGGTTAGCCCGAATTGTTGTCATTCGTCAAGCATCCAATTAAGTAATTGGGGTCCAAAATGGTTATAGCTCCTTTGTCCATACGTGGTATGTAACCTTGGGATTTGTAGATGGAGTTTGTTTGACCGTGTGGTAATTATTGTTTGAGTTGGTTTAAACTGTATATTTTTGTGTTTGTATGTGTATTTAAGAGTAGTATTCGCATAAATTTGCTTTATATCGAATACGTCGAATTTGTTGAATATTTCATCTGTCCTTGTTAAAATTGAGGTTTTGAGGATTACTTTTATAGCAATTTTTTGAGTTGCAATAATTGGATTGAGTGCACTCATAGTTGCTCCTCCCCATGCAATTATGCCGCGTTCTGTAATTGATTGGCAGATTGCGAAGTATATCATTTTTAGGAGTTTAATGTTAAGAAAGTTTCTAATATTGCGCAGAAAAAAAAGGCTTTTTTATTTTGTTTGAGATGTTTTGTGTGTGGAGAGTCCATTTGAGATGAGCATCGATTATAATACCTAAATATTTAATTTGATCAGTATGTTCAGTGTAGTTCTCTGATAATTTTGCAGAGTTGCCAACTGTTCGGCATTATGCCAAAAATTTTATATCTATCTGATCGTGCCAAAAGTATATCTGAGGACAATAGCGACGAGAGGCAGTCCACCTGACACAGGTTATACTGCCCGACACAGGTCGAGCCCAGGAGACGGGCGACCGTCCATGTCTGTCGTACTGGATTATTGTATTATTTTCAGAAGTGGGCTGCAGCTACTGGGGAAGTGATGCGCAGACAGGCGAGGGGCCTGCAGCCGAGAGCGGCGGTGAAGGAGCACCCTGCCCTGACATAGACACATCGCATCCCGACATCAAGCAGGAGTGCGCGGAGTACTCCAGGAGGGCCGACCAGCGCGCCGGTGAGCAGTTGATTCCATTGGATCATCAATCAGCGAAGGTCACGCACTTGGCGTGGATATTGCACGTTGTAAAGATTCACCACTGCCCTGGGTTCATTGAATGAGTGCAGTGAATTTATAGACTCATTAAACGAAAGCTTGACAACTTTTAGAAAAAAACCGCTGTCGGTTTTGAGGTGTAGATTGTTTTGTGGTACCAAATCTGTTTTTCCCCAATTGAATATGTTTAGATTAAAAAGCGATTGACAGTCTCTCTCCAAGTGCGAGAGAGAGCTGCAGCTCTTATACTTGTGTAACTTAATGGTGCGGGAGAAATATTAATATAATATATACAGAATTTAAAAAAAATTCAATGTACAATACATCTGGCGCACTTAAACTGACTATTGATACAATCAAGCCAACGCAATACACCTTCTTCTATCCTTTATCCTATTGGGTCGGGGTCCCTGCACCGCATAGGAGGTTCCAACTCTTCCTATCTTGGGCTTCGCTCTCCGCGTCAACACAATTTAGTTGCAACCTCGCTTCGCAGCACTCCTCCAACTGTTTCCGCCAGCTCCTCCTAGAACGGTCCCTTGGGCTTCTGCCTTCTGGTCTTGCCTGGAATATATGCTTTGGCAGCATCTGCCGACATCCACACGATATGTCCCAGCCACCGTAACTGATTTCTCGATAAATGTCAATAAGGGTTCCACTTCGAGACAATCTCTTATTTGTGTATTTCTGATTCTGTCCCTTCTGGTAACTCCTACTTTTCCTCGTAGAAATCCCATCTCGGCGGCCTGTAGTCTTGAGCGGGTTCTTTCGGTCGAGATCCGGCGCTCTTGGCTGAACACTAGGGTTGGCCTGAAGACTGATTTGAATACTGCCAACTTAGCTCGCTGGCTGAGTACGGGATAATACAAGGATCGAGCTACCTGGCTTGCGGCTTCTATCCTCCTATCCAATTCACCTTCTTGCTTTCCACCCTGAGATGTAATAACACCGAGGTATTTGAACGCAGCACACCGTGTACTTTATTTAGTGGTCGCATCCATGGCGTTTAGTCACTATGTAATGTAAATGAGTAGCGAGCCGCAACCATGCGTCATCGTGACCGACCGACGCAAACTGACCGCTTCATTTGTGAAGTATGCGGGAGAGAGTGTGCCTCTCGAACAGGGCTATTTTCCCATCGAAAAGCTCATGAGAGGCGCAGCAACAACTGAGTTAGAATGGCGAGGGGATCCTCGATCTCGGGGCCCGGCTACAACAACAAGTAATCATTTCACGTAAATTAGCAAATACACCACCGCCACACGGATTCGCGCCACAACAGAAAAGTTCACACGAGTGATAAGGCAATGACATTTCACGTCAATAGTGCGTGAACGTGACAATCGTTTTTTTTTTCATCCGAATCGATTTTACTCCGTCATCCCGGATAGTTCCACCTTTAAGTCACAGATAATTACTTTGAGTATTATGCAGCGAATCTAGCGTGGTAATTCCCAGTTGTGTATTTGGTACCAAGGAATATTCGTGTATATTCCTGATTTTCGATAAGGAAATATAAAACATATTATTCATAAATAATATTTATATTGCAGATTTCTTAAGCATGCAAGATTCAGATAATTCAACAGCGTCTGCCCCTGGAATGCGGCCAATTTCTGCGACCGGTGGCAGCCCTAACACACCCTCAATCAAGAAGGCGTTTTCATGTTCCCAGCGCTTATACTCGAACAAGCAAAAATCTTCCTTGAGAATTCACCAACCTTCACATACTGGAAAAAAACTGCAGTGCAGTGAAAAATCAAAATCAAAACCGCACGAGCTTGCCCACAATACGGAGAAACTGTTTTCATGTTTACAGTGCAATTATTCGTGCAAGTATGAATTAAGCTTAAAAGAACACGCGCTTACGCATAATGCAGAAACATTGTTTTCATGTTCACAGTGCAATTATTCGTGCAATAAAAAATCTAAATTAAAACCACACGAGCTTACGCATAGTGCAAAGAAACTGTTTTCATGTTTACAGTGCAATTATTCGTGCAAGTATGAATTAAGCTTAAAAGAACACGCGCTTGCGCATAATCCAGAGAAACTGTTTTCATGTTTGCAGTGCAATTATTCATGTCATGAGAAATCTAATCTTAAAAGGCATCGTCTTAAGCATTTTCCTGCATCAGGAAAAGTGGTTTCATGTTCTCAATGCAATTATTCGTGCATGCATAAATCAAGATTAAGAGTACACGCGCTTACGCATAATGCAGAAAAATTGTTTTCATGTTCACAGTGCAATTATTCGTGCAATTATAAATCAGCCTTAAAAAGACATGTATTATTAACACATATTGAAGAGAAATCTTTCTCATGTTCTCAGTGCAACTATTCATGTAATAGCAAAGCAAGTCTTGAAAGACATCTGCTTAAGCATTTTCCTGCATTAGGAAAAGTGTTTTCATGTTCTCAATGCAATTATTCGTGCATGCATAAATCAAGATTAAAAGCACACGTGCTCACGCATAATAAAGAAAAATTGTTTTCATGTTCTCAATGCAATTATTCGTGCGTGTATAAATCAAGATTAAAAGCACACGCGCTCACGCATAATGCAGAAAAATTGTTTTCATGTTCACAGTGTAAATATTCGTGCAAACGTAAATCAGGCTTAAGCATGCATATGCTTACGCAAAATACAGAGAAATTGTTTACATGTTCAAGCTTAAAAAAACATATGTTGACTCATAATGCGGAGTAACTTTCATCTTGTTCACAATACAATTAGTCGTACAACTATAGAAATATCAAAAATTAACGTGCATAATAATTGTGAAAATAAACGAAAAATTGCTTACGCGTGATGAAGATAAATTCGATGTGTTTGCAACTATAAATCAAGCTTACCAGTACATGTCTTTAAGCATAATACAGAGAAACTGTTTTCGTGCTCACAGTGAAATTATTTCTGCAATCAGAAATCAAACTTTGAAAGACGTGCGCTTACACGTATTGCAAAGAAAAGCTTAAATCAAGATAACAACAACACATGCTTCTCCGTTATGCTGAGAAACATTCTTCATGTTCTCAGTGCAATTATTCGTAGAATCGTATAACACATTTGTGAAGGAACATGTAACTTCGCACAATGAACTGTTTTCCTTTGCGTAGTACACTCCTAAATACACAAGCCTACGCACACTAATGGGGAACTGTTTTCATATTCACGGTGTATTTTTATCTTAGAGCATTTTGTGACGCAACGAGAGCATGTACATGTGGTGACGCATATATATCCCAACCGTACCAGATATCGGGAATTCTTAGCCAATACATCGGCAACACCAACTCATGGAAAGTTGGCAACGCATCTAACGCCGACTTATGACTCGTCCACCAATCACCGGACGGCGGTTCAACAACCAATAATCGACAACCGGTGTACAGCAAGCATCAATAAGCAACACGCAACAAGAGAATCCAAAACACTGCCGAGTGCTGAACAACCTCATCGCATCTTCAAGTTTGTGTTTACTGGGGTATTATACCGTGTTGTTACGACCTTTCGGGCCGACGTTTCGGATCCCATTGCAGGGTCCATCATCAGGGCTGATGTGTTGTCTTCAATGTTGGTGTTGTGGTTAAGTATCGGCTTCATCGCAGTGTCCCTTCCTTTCGACCCTGCTGAACTCCATTATTGCTTCAGACAGCCGCTGGAGGGGAGTGCTTGTGGCGACTCGGTAGCAGCTCTGGTTTCGGCTTATCTTCCCAGACGTTTTTATTAGTATAATTCGTATTATTATTTTCATCGTTATATGTACTTACTTTATTGAATTTCTTTGGTTTTGTTGTTTTCACTTCTGTTTTATTATTACATTATTTTGATTTATTAGAGATTTGGTTTCTGTTTACTTTAATTGTCCTTATATTTTTTACTAACTTTTTGCTCATTTTATAATTCTATTATACGTATACTATTTTCTCTCTACCTGTGTATCTTAGAGTATCCTACTTTCTTGGTTTATTATTGTATTTTTTACATGTACATACTTTTGTTTCTTTATTTATAACATGTATTCTTGTATTTTTTTCTTAAAATAAAGACTTTATCTTAAGGCGGGCACAATGAACGGCTTTGTTCTAGCAGCCGCGCCGCTTCGCAATGGCTTATGCGGCACGGTCCTGCTTGTTAGTTGAAAAAAATGTCAACCTGGAGATGATTGAGTAGGACCGATATGAAAGCTTTTGCTCTTAGAACTTTCTATATGTACGCTGCTATCTGGATAATTAGAGCTTTCCCGTCCAATCATTCGCGTGGGTCGTTCTGAGATGAGTGATGATCGTGAGAGTGGCGAAAAGAAACTTTTCCGGAGCCTAAGAAACTAGTCACGCCTCGGGCGGACTACAAGGAAGTGCCAACAAGCTTTCTTCTCATTTAACTTGTGTTATTTTATAAACACTTGTGTCATTGTAAATTTTAACTCGTAACAAAATGTGTATATAATAGCACAGTTAAAAGGTATATTTAGGTATATACCTATATAAGAAAATTAAATGAATGTTTGTGTATATTAGATAGTGATAAGAAATGAAGTTTAATGAGCAATAAATTATGACCTGTTTTCGGCAGTTGGGTATTTGTGCATTCTTAACTTCTTTTATTTCTCTACAACACGCGCAAAGCCTTCCCCAAACTGGAAATACTGCACTTTTTTGGTAATTTTGTTTCTGTTACTCTATATTTTACACGTGTCAACCAGAGACTCGGCTGTTCATTTCTATTATGAATAGGTCTTAACTGAATCAATGTTGAATATGACACAAACTTTGGGTCATAATTATTTGCACACACCAAGCACAACATAGCTTTTATTATTGGTATTATGTCAATGTCTATAAGTGTCGCTGTGGGCTGGACCGGGGGAAGACTCTGGTACTGCACCTAGGCGGTCCCGACTCCAAGGCCACAGGGATCCCAATATCGTTCGCACTTTGAAGCTGCAACCAGTGTGTCTAGGGTATATTACCAGATGGTACTCACGTTTTGGTGATGCAGCTTGGTGCAGATAGCAGGGTCGCCGCGGGGTTTCTAACTCCTACTAAATGATGCACTGAATGTAGCATGTACAAGTCACAAGGAGTTTATTTAATCAAGATACAATATAAGTTGAAAGGCGTTAATCTTAAATATGTTAGTAGCAAGAGATCGCGGGACAGCGGATCGGTTTTATTAGTGCATATTTAGTACGCGTGAGTTTAAATGTCTAATATGTAACAATCCGCAAAGTCGCGACGCGTTACACGAGTCTCAATGTTGGCGGTTGAGTGAGCGGGACGGGAATGAAGGTCTTCCTGCTCGCCGCCTGTAGGTTAGTTGCTTGCCACGGACGCCAGATGCCGCCCATGTGGTGGAATCCACCATAGTATTTTAACGTGCTGGTTCGTTGGTAAATCGTATAAAACCTCTAGAAACTCGGCGTGCTCTTTCATTGAAAAGCGTCGCTGCTGTAGGTGAGAGAGTCCCTGAAACGCCGGAGTATCAGACACCATTCACAAGAACTGCGCCTGTCTCGGTCGCCAATGCAGAATTTTCCAAAAAGAACCAGGACGACGCAAGCCCTTTAACCATGAATGGCATTTACAGTACAGTAAGCCCTCGTATTAGCTGAACTGAAATTCTAAGATTGATATAATATTTATTTTTATTTATTAGAGATAAATGTTCAAGTTTTTTGTTTGTAACATTGTTGAAATTCATTTTTAATATTAAAATGAGAAATAAACACAACACTGTTTTATTCCACTATATTTATTTTGAATTGTTAGAACGTTAGGCTGAATAGTGTTAAAAAGCGTACTAAAGACATCTGGATATCATTGTGGAGTGATACAAGTGATCACAAGGGAAAGCGTTTAAAAAGTATACAGACTAATATTCCTAGCAAACCCTGGTTTAGTAATAAAAAGCTTTCCAAAAGAACTATCTCCATAATATCTAGAATGAGAACTGGCCATTGTCTAGTAGCTGCTCATTTGTTCAGACTGAACATAGTGGAAAGTCCAATCTGCGAGTGTGGTTCGGAGGAGGAAACCCTTGATCACATGTTTTTTGCCTGCCCGTTGCGGAACTATAATGCATTTTACAAAGAGCTGATCGAGGCTAAATTCCAACTCCCAACAAATATTTGTCATCTTCTTGCAATAAACTCGCCTAATCTGATAGCGATAATATCAAAATTCTTGTCAGCCAATGACATAAATATATGATTAATTTCCCTTATCATTACCTCATTTATAACTTGCTAAATGGCACAAATCGCTCTTTGAGGGCGGATTGCCTTATTTTAAGAAGAAGAAGAAGAACGTTTTCGGGATTTATCCCATTGTCAATAACAACACGTTTACAACTAAATTAAAAATAATTCGAGTCAGAATTTATAGGGATTGGGTGGGTGTAATGGTGGTGGTGGTCGGGGGCGGGGTTAGAATGGATAGGAGTGGAGAGGTTATGGGTGCTATCTGGATGTTAATTATATTTCTATTATTATTATTTAATACATAACAATGATACATGACAATGGGAGAAATCCCGAAAACGTTCTAACAATTCAAAATAAATATAGTGGAATAAAACAGTGTTGTGTTTATTTCTCATTTTTTAAATATTTATTAGAGACACTAACAGGATAATAGGTACATGATACTCTAACATTATAAATGAAGACTATGCCCACTATCCCAATTACAAGTGTCTTCGGCACGCTCTAGTAACATGTATTTTTGCAATTAAGTATATTTTACATGTACATTTATGTGTATTGTATATTTTGTGTTTGAATGTAGTGCGATTAGTATTTAATGAGTGATTGATTTAATGGATCTATAGGTTCAGGTCATCGTTTTGAAAATGGATGTTCTGTATGAGTGAGTTTTTGAACGAAGATAAGGTATCTGCCAGAATATCAGCATCGATGTTAGGGTCAGCACAATACATATTACATGTGCGACACAATCTTGTGATGGGAGAAAAGTAACCGACATTATTAGTGTGCTGGCTTATTCTAAAGAACTCCGGGTATCTTATACGGGGTTTAATATGCAAATTTATATCAGATAGAGAGAGAGAGAATTAAGCTTCTAATCTAAGCTTTAGAATTTATGTTCCTGGATTTTACTGCACTGACTGATACGAGATCTTGTAAATTGAAAGTACATTTTCATTCGTCCTGTATCGCTTCCCGCCTTTGCTTACCGTATAAATTCTCACGGCTTTTAATTCAAGTACCTGTCTTCAGGGCACACTTGCTAACCAGGTCTCGTGTCTCGAGAGATGGTCATTATCTTTCCACAAACA
This sequence comes from Agrypnia vestita, assembly GCA_016648135.1. Classification (NCBI taxonomy): domain Eukaryota; kingdom Metazoa; phylum Arthropoda; class Insecta; order Trichoptera; family Phryganeidae; genus Agrypnia; species Agrypnia vestita. The sequence continues at coordinate 9,270 of JADDOH010001963.1, read as the reverse complement.
CGCACCTTTCGACTCATTCACGAGGTGAATTCAATTATCAACATCAACATTTGTTACATGTAGGTACGTACTTCGAGATGGAATTTAATAAAACTAACCCATAACAGCCAAGTTTTTACTGTACTCCCTTTTGCTTTGAATCAGGTTTCGCGTCGGGCTAATTACCCATTTATAATGATTCCAATTTGAAAAAACATTAAAATTTCGAAAAATACACTATTATACTAAGATTATTAATTTTTTTAAACGAAAATTTGTTAGATCATTTTTATCGTCGCCACGAGTCGTCCTGCAAAGTTTCAGCTAGATTGGATCACGGGAAAGGGTTTAATATCGATCCAAAGTTTTTTCGTCAGACGAGCAAGCAGACGCTACGAGTTAAAAGAAAGGGAGTAAATATATTCGTTTCCATTTTGGATTTGAGAATTTTAAAATCGAACAAAATTTCTAAAGAGGTTTGTGAATCAATGGGATTGCAATAATAGTGATGGGTAGGTACTAACAATTATATAAAACATGCCAATCAAGAAAAAGATCAGGACACGGATCAGGATACGCTTTCATATGAGTTTCGCATTGTGGTTAATATTAGGTCCTTACATATGAAATTGACGTTTAGTATGGGAGGAACATAAAGCCGATTTTTTTTTATTATAATATATTTATTTAATAAAAGTATGTACCATTGCTATCTATGCACTTTTGCCATCTCATAGGTAGTTCATCGATCCCTTTACTAAAAAAACCATTCGGATAGTTTCTTAATAGTACTCCTTATCAAATTGTACATGATTAAAAACGACATTGTCGCAAAAAGTACAGAGGTTTCAAATCTGAAAAAATTGAATAACCCCATAATAATGGAATCAATAAAATCTTTGAGGGCGGTTTGGACTGCCCCATCGGAGTTGAATTTTTTCCTGTGCAAGAAGTTATCCAAATTTCGAAAAAAATGGTAATCTGTTGGGGCAAGGTCCGGAGAGTACGGTGGATGTCTTAGACATTCCAATTGAAGCTCCTCTAATTTGGTAGCCGTCTGTTGTGCAGTGTGTGGTCTAGCGTTATCATGAAGCAGCAGTGGCCTAGAGCGATTAACCAGCCTCGGTTGTTTAGCAGCTAGCTTTTCCATCATGGTTTGCACTTGCTGACAATAGACATCTGCCGTAATCGTCTGACCAGATTTAAGAAAGCTGTAGTGAACGACACCAGCATAGTCCACCAAACGCTCACAAGTAACTTTTTTGGAGTCAATTTTCGCTTGGGGCATGGTTTGGCTGGTTCGGCAGGGTTCAGCCATTGCGATGAGCGATTCCGATTATCGTAAAGGATCCACTTTTCATCACGGGTAATGATTCGATTTAAAATCCCTTCATTATTGTGCCGGTTGAGTAATGCAACGCAGCAGTCAACGCGCGTTTGTTGATTTGCTTCACTCAATTCGCGAGGTACCCACCTTTAAAGCTTTTTCACCTTACCAATTTGCTTCAAGTGGATTAAAACAGTTTTATCACTAACACCGCAGCCTGCAGCTAACTCGGATGTAGTTTGCGATGGATCCGCTTCCACAATAGCCTTCAATTCTTCATTATCAACTTTGGTCTCCGGCCGTCACGGGGCTTGTTCTGCAGGTCGAAATTTCCAGAACGAAAACGTTGGAACCAAAAACGCACTGTGTTTTCTTTTGCGGCACCGTCGCCATACACATCATTAATCCTTCGAGCCCTTTCTGCAGCACTGGTGCCACGGTGGAACTCGTACTCGTAAATAACGCGATATTTCAAGTTTTTCATTTTGTAAACTGAGTGACGCAAAGAAAAAAACAATTGAGAAAAAAACAAATGAATTATAATTTTCAAAACACAAATACATGAGTAAATAGCTGTATAAATTTGGATTTGGAATTCCTAACCAAAGAGAAGATATTTGAGATCAAATTTGCCAGTACGGCAAAACGCCAATTTCATATGTAAGGACCTAATATTATAGCTATATCATACTGTAAATAAAAACGAAATTACTAATAATTTAATTATTCGATGAAAATATTTAACCCGATGGGTGTCAGTTTTGCGATTTATAATATAAATATATTAAAATAACTTTTATCTCTCAAAATATCAAAATGATCAAACACACGAAGCAATTGAATATTGCATTTACATTTTTAAAAATCCTACCTATCCGTTTTAAAACGATAATTCGTCTACGCCCTATGCCCAACACTTGTCTATGGTCAGCTGTCAGATGACAACCGCCATTTGCTTGTCGTGCTTCGTACAATAAGGAACGTATTAGTACCATGAGCCGCGCTGCCCGCAATGTTCCTGGCGTGAAGGCCGAGCCAGGGTCTGCAGCCGGGAGCGGCGATGAAGGAGCGCCCTACACGGACATGGACGTGTGGCTCCCCGACATCAAGCAGGAGTGCTCCAGGAAGGCCGACCAGCGCGCCGGTGAGGAGTTGCTTCATTATTGATTCATTCTCAGTGACGAGGAATGCACGCTCCTGACAGTATTGTCATTACTGTTGACCGTTAAAGATGATTGAAGAGAAAAAAGGCACAATTCTGCTGTACGGTCTGGGCCGGTTCTTTTAGGGGGTTGTCTTGTGCTAATAATTTAAAAGTGAACTATTATTGTGTTACTTTAAGTATTTAAAAAATTATCTGACTTTTCGGATTTTCATCTTCCTTTGACGTCCCAGCTGAGGACAAGACGCGAGCCATAGAAAATATATTCTTCGCAGATTTTATGTTCAGAAGACAAATTGTTAATGTCATAGATTTTAGCAAACGTCGCGTTTTATTGAAAAATGTTTATTAAACACGAAAGAATCCAAAATATCATCAACATCATTAAACGTGTATATTTAATTTCATTTAAGAAAGACAATCGAATTAGTCGTCGCACGCGCGGCTTGTATGACGCACATTATTTCGTTGTGTTGGTGCTTCTACCCTTATACACACACAACGAAATAATGTGCCTCGTACGCACGACTTACGCATACTAATTCGATTGTCTTTCTTAAAGCGTGGAAAGAGGTCTACCTGAGAGTCATGTAATTGTAGAAATAAACCGAACCTAACTAACTTGCATAAAAATATATTTGTAAACACAACTGAATCAAGATAGTTATTTTTTAATATAGCCACTCAAACTACTGAAAATCAATCCTTTTGCAAAATTCCAAGTTCCTTTATTTATTGTTTTTCTCTCTTATCTATGGTTTTCTAAAGTGATGTTAACGTGGATTGTTAATGCTTTTAATGCCTAATGCTATTCTACAATATTTCATTTTGAAATCAGGGCACTCAGCTATTACCACAATACAAACCTTCAAAAAGAGCTGTCCGGAGGTCGTATCCACTCGCTTGCCCCGCATTTTAACAAACAGTCAGGATTGCCCCGAACAAATGGTCGGACGAATCAAGAATTTATCGTAATTTATTTTCTATGGACAACATGAACAAAAGTATAGTTTTTTTGTATTTAAATGTTAATAATAATAATGAAGATAACAATTTGTATTAAATAAAATAAAAAATTAAATATCATGTCCCCAAACATATATTGTATGATGGTATAGGGGGACAGAAAATACAGTAAAATAAATGGGTATACATATTAAATATAATCATATTGACTTGTCAAACAGTTATCTCCTCTCCAACACGAGTCCCTTCAGCCGTTTTCTGAAAAGCTCCACACTATTCAATTCCTTTATGGAATTGGGGATCCCATTATAGAAGTCGACCGCAGTGTATAAGAAACCATATCTCTCTCTATTAGTCCTCGGTATATTACTTCTTATATAGTCTCTTGTTCTCGTGTGTTGTCTATGCACGTTACTGTTCTGGCGAAGGACGATATTCTTTTTCAACAACTTATTCTTTATTCTATAAATCATCTTTATCTTTTCCACATATGTCAGATCCTCCAGGTTAAGCATGCCGGTGATCCTGTACAAGTCAGTGGTTCTGGTGTATCGATCCAGGCTGAAAATCATCTTCAGGGCTCTGTTTAAAGTTCTTTGTATCATTCCCTGCGCCTGTGAATTACACTGTGACCAAATAATAATACCATATAAAACATGAGGGAGAATAAAAGCTTTGTTAAATCCTGGTAAGATAGAAATAAAAAATTCTCGGGTCGCAACGGTCCACTCCCTTTATTTCAATAATACAACTGACGGTAACGTAATACAATGCTGGCGACGGGTGGAAATCTGACAAGTGTCATAAGGTTGACACCCTTTTTAACTGTTGACTGAGCCGACGATGATATAGGAGAGCAGTACACGGAAATGCAGCGCAACAAAAGGCAGTCCTGACACAAGCCGAGCCCGGGAGAAAGGAAACTCTCCAGCTCCGTTTACCGGATAACTTTTTTTGATTCCAGAAGCGGGCTGTAGCTACTGGGGAAGTGCTCAGGGAGGTGGTGTGCAGACAGGCGAGGGGTCTGCAGCCGAGAGCGGCGATGAGGGAGCTGGCGGTGGAGCGCGCTGCACTGACATAGACACATCGCATCCTGACATCAAGCAGGAGTGCTCGGAGTACTCCAGGAGGGCCGACCAGCGCGCCGGTGAGCAGTTGATTCCCTTGGATTATCAATCCGTGATTTAGATTCCGCTCTTGGAATAGATATGTACCAAACTTTCATACCCACTCACCACTGCCCTGGGTTCATCGACTGTACAATGATTGCATTGAATTTGTAGATTGTTGGTAGTTTTGAGCTGTTGATAGTTTTGTAGTGCCAAATCCGGTTTTTTCCTAATTGAGAAAAGGGGTGATAGTAAAATATTACATGCAGCGTCACATGGCAGACATACCAACCATCGCAGCGCACGTGAGAGATTTGGGCTTTTTACTTCCTTTCTTTTAACTCGTGGCGTCCGCTTACTTGCCGGCTTGCCGTCGAAAAAACTTTGGATCGATTTTTAACCCTTTTCCCTTTATCCAATCGAGCTGAAACTTGGCAAGTAGACTCGTGGCGACGATCAAGAAGATCTATCAAATTTTCGTTAAAAAAATTTAATAATTATAGTATAATTTCGGATTTTTAGAAATTTTATTGTTTTTTTCAAATTGGAATCATTAGAAAATTTTGATTACGGCCCGATAACGTCGCGGAATATTTTCTAAATTTGAATTACTCCGTCGGTATGCATAATAGGTACTTCACTACGAATGTCGAAAATCTAAATTGACTGACAAATGTTTTTTAGAATTTAATCTTCAAAGCGTGAAGTGTCTTATCAAAGCTCAAAACATCTGACATTTTAGAAATATATTAAATTACTGTAAGTTTAGTGTTATGTTATATGTTTTAATTCGTCTTTAATTGTTGTTATATTTTACAAAGAAAGGGAGTATAATAAAAATTTGGTTTTTATGGGATCGTTTTTTTTTACATTTATATTGAGTGCAGATTTGAAGGAAACACCGCTGGCCTACAAAGGTATATTATTTATTGAGTTGGCATTAACTTTGTGGAGTGACATTATAATTATATATTAATAGATCACTTGTCTAAGACCACTAATGAGTTTAAGACTACACGACTAGTTTCGACAACTACAGATGTTGTCATCAACGGGTGATGATTTAAACTGAAGCATAAGAGTAGAATTAATTATCTAAGCTACTGATAGAGGTGGGTGGAGTTATGTTTGGGGAGAGGGGGTTAGTTGGGGGTGGGGTTTGAGTTAACGGGAATAAAGTAAGGAGCGGTGAAGGCTTTTGAAATATTTTGTTATTAGAATTTAAATTTTTTAATGTATTGCATACCCAGTATTAATTTAATGTCTCATTAAAAATTATTAATAAAATTAAAAGACGCAACACGCCAAGTTCTTTATTTAGTAATCCTTTTCATAGCGGCTTACTTATTATCTGCAACTGATTTTTGTCTTCATTTTACTTAAATTTATATTGTTTGCCAGATGCTATCTTTTTATATTATTTTTCGGGCACATGCGGGCCATCGTCACACGGACAGGTGCGAAAATTTACATACTTTATTATTTTGGGGCAAAATGATACCACTTGAATAATTTGTCAACGCTAACGATTATTTATTCCCAGTAAGTTTTTTCTCTGCCAGCCGGCATAAACGGAATATTTTACATTCCTTGTTGGAAGTATAAAAATGGAGATAATTTGTTATGAGTGAGCAGATAACTACAGTGTGTGATCATTTAAGAGGTAAGAAACGGTGAAAGCTGGCAAAAAGATAATTTAATCTAGCGCGCATTTGTACCTCCCGACGCGAAAGAGAACAATACAATTTATTTATTATTAGTAGGTTGCGCGGCGTGACTTATACAGGGTGTACCAGAGCTAGCAGCAGAAACTTGGCCGGTCGATTCCTGACTATGTTACGAGTCTAAAATGTTCAAGCAACCATGACCTAATATCAACAGTTACGGAGGTATACAGTATCAAAGTTTGCATTTTTTCAATATTTATGACTTATTTTTTGCAAAAAGTTGAAATATCATTACACTAACATATCGATTATGAAAAATTCATTGGCTTCAGTGCAACTTAAATAAAATGATAAAAACCTTATAATTTTTTTTTTAATTTTTGCTCGGTTTTATCATTTTATTCGACTTGTATTAAAGGGAATGAACTTTTCATAATCGACATAAGTTAATGTAATGATAGTTCAAATTTTTGCAAAAAAAAGACAGAAATATTAAGAAAAAAAATGCTAACTTTGATACTTTATATCTCCATAACTATTGATATTAGGCCACGGTTGCTTGAATATTCTAGACTATATAACACAGGCAGGAATCTACCGGCCAAGTTTCTGCTGCTAGCTCTGGTATACCCTGTATAGCGCATTTACACCTTAAGAACATAGATAATTATTTTTTTTAGTATTACGCGGCCAGATTGAAGTATGCCAACCAATGAGTACTTGCAAAACATTCCTGCTATACTAGGTATCCACATTGCAATTCAGCACTGTATTAAGGAACATAAAACAATTAATCATCATCATCATCTTCGTCCCCTTATCCTAGTAGGGTCGGGGGCACAAGATGTTTCCATATTCCCCTGTCTTGCGCTGCTTCCGCACGAGTCAACCAGTCAAGACCCATTATGTTTTCACAAACATTTTTTTGTTGCTTCTCCCAGCCTAATCTGGGGCGAAACACCGGCCGTCTTCCCTCCGGGGTTGCCAAGAGGATTCTTCTTGGTATTCGTTCCTCTGGCATCTTAGCACATGTCCAAATGCTATGTGTAGGAGTAAGGCCTTCGTGCCGAATGTGTGTCTTAAGTCGGCACTTCTCACTCTGTCCCCCAGTGTGGCTCACCCCCTTAGAATACTCATCCCGGCAGCCTGGATCCTTGCTCTCACTCTCTCCGTCAGGATCCAAATTTGATGGCCCTTTATTGGGGTCGGCCTCTACACAGATTTGAAAACAGTTTTGCCTCGACACTAAGCTCGGATTTTCCTATCACCGCTCTATATAGAGAGCGTAGAACGCCGGCTGCAGCTCCGATTCTTCTATCTATTTCACTTTCCTGCCCCCCGTCGCCGATAAATTCCGCCCAAGGTGTTAGAATTTTTCTTAAAACAGTTGTTTCATACCAAAAATATTTACATTTCAGATCTCTTGGGAATACAAGCTGTATCTTCGCTTGTCTCTGGAAAGCAGCCAGAATTGGAGGCGATTTACAACCCTAAAATATCCTCGCGCAGGTGCTCGCCGACTCCCGCTTCTAAGAAGGCGTTTTCATGTTCTAAGTGCACTTACACGTGCAGGCGGAAATTTTACTTGAAAACTCACGATCTCTCGCATACTGGAAAGAAACTGTTTTCATGTTCACAGTGCAATTATTCGAGCAATTTTAAATCAAACTTAAAAGTACACGTGCTCGGGCACAATGAAGAGAAACTCTTTTCGTGTTCGCTGTGCAATTATTCGTGCAATCATACATCGAGCTTAAAAAAACACGAGCTTTGCCATAATCCAAAGAATTTGTTTCTATGTTCACAGTGCAATTATTCGTGCGACGTTAAATCAAGATTAAAAAGACACGAGCTTTGTCACAATCCAGAGAAATTGTTTCAATGTTCGCAGTGCAATTATTCTTGCAATTTTAAATCACAATTAAAGCTCCACGTACTTTTACATACCGGAGAAAAACGTTTTTCATGTTCGCAGTGCAATTATTCGTCCAATTATAAATCAGTAATAAAAAGACATGCGCTTGTACATACTAGAGAGAATCTTCCTTCATATTCACAGTGAAATTATTCGTATAACCGAAAATCATATTTAAATCCGTGTTGCGCGTTGAGACAGAAATTTTTCATGTCTACAGTACAATTATTTGAGCAATCAGAAGTGAAGCTTAAATTGTCTCGAGTTTTCGCATAATGCAGAGAAACTCTTTGCATGTTCGAATTCATTAACATATTATAAAACACAGATTTAAAAGAATACGCGTGTATCGAAATTGGATTAAAAAAATAAGAAACTCGGAAACTGGGTGATTGTATGTGATCGTAATTTACTTTAAAATTAAAAATTACATTATTTCATCAATATTTTAGAGAAAAAGCATAGAATGAACATGACCCTAACAACAGAACACCATTTTTCACGGATCTAAACAGAAACTTTTTCTTGTTAAAAAAGTTCCATTTTTTAAATTACAAAAATATGAAAATATTAAAATGTATTAGGTACCTACTTTTAAATTTACTGATTTTCCTTACATGTTATAACATTATAAATTGGATCATTATCTTATATCTATATATTTATAGAAGGTAAGGAATCATGTTTTGGCTGCTAGGCATGTGTATAAATAATTTTTGTTCTTATGATATTATGATTTATAAATATCATTTTGGCCGTAACATACTATGGGGAAAGCCTACAAGGTCCCCATCTCGTTCGCACTCTGAGGCTGCAAACAGTGCGTCTAGGGTATATATCGGATTTGTACTTACTTTTGGCAGCTCCTCTGGCTCAGGACTGTGGGAGCCGTTGCGGGTAGCTAACTTCTACGGAATGAAGCACTCTTGTGTCATATGTACAATTCACAAGGAGTTTATTCAAGAAAGTTACAAAGGTAAGGTGGAATGATGCTAATACATGGTTAGTACAAGAGGTTGCTGTAAACGCGGACTCGATTGAGGTTAGTATATATCTGTACGCGCGGGTCTAAACGTCGATCGTGTAACAATTCGAAAGTCGCGGCGCGTTACCCGGGTGTTGGCGGTCGAGCGGGCGGAACGGGA